>VZRR01002989.1:352829-367660 GCA_013398015.1 Oreocharis arfaki
CGCCACGAGACCCGGATCTGCCAGATCCCGGATCCCGGTGGCGGCGGGGCCGGGGCGGCGCCGCGCGGTCCCGCCCTCCGCTCCCGCCCCTCCGCCCGCGACAGGAGCCCGAGCTCTGCTGCGGGCAGGGGCAGCTGGGTCTCGGGTCGCGCTGTCCGGCCGGGCCGGGGCGGGCCGGGCTCGGGGGCCGCGGTAGCGCGACGTGCTGGGCGGCCGCAGTGCCGAGCGACGCGTCGGCCATAAAATAAAGCTCCAGTAGGTCAGCGCAGAGAGGACGCAGGGACAGAACTGCTCTGGGGCCAGGTGTGCCTGCGGGTCCGCCACAGCCCCNGCTTGAAGTTCCCCCGCCCCCCCCCCGGGGCCCCCGCCGCCACTCCCCGGCCCGCGCCGCGCCCGGCGGACGGAGGGTCGGGCGGAGGTGTCTGTGAAAACCCTCGGCCGCCGCCAGCCCGCGCCCTCCCCGGCCCCGCCGCGGCGGCCCCGCTCACCGTGCTCTGGCCGCCGTCGCGGAGGGCTGCGGGGGCGGAGGCAGGGCGGCCGGACGGGCANCGGCGGGGCCGGGGCGGCGCCGCGCGGTCCCGCCCTCCGCTCCCGCCCCTCCGCCCGCGACAGGAGCCCGAGCTCTGCTGCGGGCAGGGGCAGCTGGGTCTCGGGTCGCGCTGTCCGGCCGGGCCGGGGCGGGCCGGGCTCGGGGGCCGCGGTAGCGCGACGTGCTGGGCGGCCGCAGTGCCGAGCGACGCGTCGGCCATAAAATAAAGCTCCAGTAGGTCAGCGCAGAGAGGACGCAGGGACAGAACTGCTCTGGGGCCAGGTGTGCCTGCGGGTCCGCCACAGCCCCCGCGGCCAGGGCTCCGCGCCCCCATCACAAACACGGTCAGTTCGGCCGCTTTGGCCCCAGCCATCCCCACCGAAGTACGAGGCAGTTTACAGTGTAGTTTCTCATCTCGAAATCTAAAGCCTCTTCAGGAGCCCGTGACTCACAGGCTTCTAAACAATTAAAGCATCCATCAATATAGGTATTTAAATGCTGTGAATGAAGATAGAAAGGAAAACTTCAGATCGTGGCCTATCAGTCAGCCAAGGAGAGGGGGTGTCATGCTCCCAGTATAGAAGGATGGGGCACATCCTGTCTTGGGGACACTGATACCATGCAATAATGCAATGGGGATTACACAGAGAAGAAGATCTTGTCCCCCAATATTTCCAAGGCTGGCTTACCTCCTCCAAGCCAGGAAACAAGGACAGTACTGCAATTAGAGTGAGAAAGGAGGTCCGGATAGAAGTTGCAAGTGCTCTCAGGTTGGTACCTCTGACCACTGCTGCATAGTCTGAAATGACCCACACATGGCTGTTCTCGGTACTATTTGCAGTTGTTACGGGGTTTTCAAGCCTCCTTTCATGGCTACAGCTTTTTTTCTGAAAGTATTTTTTGAACTTTGGGTGTCTAGCCTACGTTACTTTGCCAAGTCTTGGATGCTTTGCCAGTTGGCAGCCTTGCATGTCCAACCATCATTGGTGTGCAGAGGCACCTCTCTGAAAGACGCAGGTAAGCTAACTCTGCTCAGTTAGGGCTGGCCCCAGACATATCCATTCCACTTCTGAGAGGCAGCAGGTAGGCTACCTTTGTCTAGCAATACCACACAGTCCTGATTTGCTGTGGATCTTTCCTCTCCTATGTTTCAGCCCTTTCTCTTGTCTTAGCACCCAACTAAACAGTGGCAATACAGAAAAGGGAGGCAAGACACTGACACAAAGCCAGGCCATCACACAAAAAAGCTAAACTATGCCGAGCTTGTATCATCTTGTTTACCTCAATCCAGGGAACTAAGCCTCTGGTAAGGCACTAGGGATGCTAAAATTCATCTTTAATTTGGAAATATGAGACTATATCCCTACAATGTTTTTTGGGAGAACAAGTTTCTTGACAGCCTGTTCAAGAGTTTGGACTGCAACAGGAACCATGAACATCAGCAATATCAAGGTACACTTGGCTTGAAGTATACTTTGGGTGTCCTGGCCAAACACTAAGCTAACCTAGACAATGGTGTCAGAGGGTAGCCAAAGGCAGAATAATCAACTGTTAGCTGTATCCTTCCTTCCAGCTCTCCCTGAGCCATCCTCCTAAACCTTCACTTGGAACAAGCTACCCTTGAAACAAGCAAAGGCAGCTTCTCAACACCATTAAGCAGTCTTGCCTATCTGTTTCCCACACCTCCTACACAGGGCTAGCTATTGTTCTAGAAAATAGATCTGAGATCCTGAAATCTCCAAACCAGACACAGCTTACCATTAGTCCTAGCTCAAACAAGAGAGGAGAGTAACACCAACTACACAATAGCAGAGAGGAAGGTTCTTCCTGCCAAGCTGAGGCAGGAATGCCGAACACTTCTATTCTCTTGCCAAACAGCTCTTGGACAAAGTCAAACAGCAGTTGCTAAAATGATAGCAGGCATTCTTGGAGCAACCACTGAAACTGAGAAGAGAATCTCAGTGATTTATTCTTGGAGAACTGAATTTGAACAATCCTAGAACTGGAAGGGCAAAACTGAGTGAGCTGGACCAACAGCATGAGATGCCTTGTCAGAAATAGTATGAGCCTGCAAAGAGTCTGTATAGGAGAGGCAGGAGTTGATGGTGATGACAACTGAGTGATCTACAAGAAAGCAGTATGCAATGATGGTACTTACAACTAGAGCTGGGATGTCTTCCTCACTTTAAATCAAATGCAGCCTCCTCAAACCTAAGCGCATTGCATCTTTCTGGCTCATTTCTCACATCACCCATCCAGGTACTTGCATTGTGTCTGGTAATGTCTTGAAATTGTGTCTTGAAGAGGTGTGCAAGCAGCACTACCTGGCTGGCTGGCCAGCCCCCCTGGGTGAGACAGAAACTACCCCTCCCTAACTCTAATTTCTTTACCCCATGTTGTTACTGCAAAGCTCAGCATATCTGAAAATAGTTTTACATAACTGGTCTCAGTAAAAAGCTGAGGATTTTTTCAATATTCTGCATTATTTGCACTGCCTTTCTGTCAGCAAAATAGCAATTGTTTTCCTGATTATTTTTCTTTTTTCAACATATATGTTTCCATTGGCATTCTTGGGAATACGGGAAGCTGATGGGCCTAATGAAGGATGGATTTATGAAAGGGTTTTCCTCATGTATGAAACTTCAGAGGATGAACTGTCAAGGAAGAGGGGCAGGCAATAGGAACCACAGAAAGAAGAGACCAGGAACAAGAGAAACAATGCATAAGCTCATTGCTTCCAAATCAGCAAGAATGTACACATAAGCAGAAAGTAGCTGGGTATTTTACAAAAAACATTCTGCCAGAGCATCCCTCAGAATTTGGCCCTCCTGGTTCCCACGGGCAAATGAACAAGCCATAGCAGGCACTGATTCTATCTCAGCTTCCTACTCCTAGGCTTCAGCCATCTGCTTCCCCTTACACTCACAAATTTAGTGCACGATACAGCAGTAAAACAAGATCCTGATATGGAGGCTGTTTTCAGACTCTATGAAATCTCCGTTCTGGCAGTCAAACTATGACAAAAACAGTGATGACTTAGACTATTTTATGAACAAAGGCATGAGTGTGGTGCCCACTGCCAAGCTAAAACTATGAAGACAACTCTGCTTTAAGGGCAGAGGATGGTAATATTCCTTCTACCAAAACCCTGTACAATGGAAGAGGGTGGAAGTTGAGCAAAACTTACTATGACATTCTCTACATCTGTCATCTTAAAGTAGTGTTGGTTGGGCATTTTGTGAAGCAACAGGCAGGTGTCACATTCCAAATCGCAGTGCTAGCTTTCAACTTTTCTACCCCAATAGGCAATGGAAAAGTAGGAGTCATGTTGGTGATCTAACTTGCCAAATAATGAATGAGCTTGTTTACAGACACCCAAGAACATTACTTTTCCCATTCTGAAGTTCTTTTTCTGCTGATGTTCTCATCTTTGCTGCGTAAGTCATGTCACTAGGCATTGTATTGCTGACATCTAGATACTCTGTGGAGTGGACATTCTTCATCTGCAATTCATGCAGTTTCATCAGATCTGAAAAATTACCTAGAAATGGGGCAAATCCTCTCAATGTAATTCCCTTTCTTTTCTTGTATGAAGTTCATAATGAGTAGATAATGCTATTCGTAGAAGGAATCTTCAGGAAACTCTGCTGCAAATTTTTTATACCAAAGAGCCATTTGGAAGAGGTCTGCAAAACGGTCTGAAAATGGCACCTAGGAAGTGGAAAGGAAAAGATTATTAAATACCCTTGTAGTAGCAAGGTAAGAGAGGCCTTTTGGCAGCAACGCTGGGATTTTTGGAAAGGGAAATCTGATTTTGGAAAAAGAAGCCAAGTCCTTAGAAAAGTTGCCTGTAAGCATTCCTAGAATTCAGCTGGGCTGGCATCTCACAAAGCTCTGGAGAACTGAAAACGACTTTGGGACACTAGGCAGCAAGCCTGAGAATTGGCTGGCACAAAGTCTATATTGTGTGCTTACGTTAATTTAACTGATATTTACTCGTGTAACCACCACTGAGCCAAATTTATACTTCCATATTTTCTGTCAATGTGCAGATATAAACTTAACAAACACTCAACCACAATCGTCAGAACTCACAGAAAAAATACGGCTCAGTGGAAACAAAAAACTCCACTGAAATTGTCAGAGGATCTATGGAGGATCGTTTGTGCTCCTGAAGCATCAACACACCAACACAGACTTTTGTGATCAATTAGCCACAGTCCAGGGAAAATGACCACAAAGGATTGCTGCAATGCTGCCAGACCACAGCTGCCTGGTGAAGTTTTCCAAACTAGGAAATGGATGAAGGAAATCTGAAGTTGAGGGGATGACAAGGATTATTTTATACTTAACTAGAATATTGACTAGTAATTTAGAATAACTATGAAATGCAAGCAGGTCAATTGGGACACTTAAAAGATCAGGTTTGCAAAAAGCAGTTTAGAAATAGAGGATTAAGTCCTTAGCCACCAAATTGCTAATGATAACACTGGTAAAGATACACCATCTGAATTAGGCTGAAATTGTTTTGTAGTATTAGAATAGTAAGTTCTCAGTAACTACATAAGTTAATAGACCACTAAATTTCATTGATGATTATCCAATCAGTGTTGGGAACATTCTTTTGCAATTAGTTTGGGCAATCCCCTCTAAAAATGTGGTCTAAGTCAACCAACACTGGTATAACCTTAAAAAATTGTTTTTCCTCTGGAGCAGAAATCATAATAGCAGCTGCACAATTGTGATAGCTTTCTTGCAAAGAAAAAATGAGAAACAGAGTGAACTGCTTCATAAGCAACTGTAGTTCACATAAGCTATCTGCAGCCATAAATTTACCAGCAGCTAACATTGCTATATTCATCTGAAAACTGCTGCCACTCGGGAAAAACACATCTCATGTCACCCTCTATGTTCAGAGCCATTTCAGCATTCAGTCTGAAAATGCCTCCGAACATGAGTCAGAGCCCTCAACTGTTACAGTTCTCACAGACTTGAAATAAAAATGAATCCCTGTTCCTTTCCAAGTGAATGCCTAATAGAAAAAGCCATATCTAATAGACAAACCACAAGCTAAAATGCAAGCAAACAGATTTGATATCAGATGCAGAAGAAAATGTGAGAAAAAATGAAAACAAGATCCCAAAGGATTTTTTAAAGTAAACACTTTACTACATATAACTAAGAAGCAGCAATGAGTTAAAATTTTCTGGTCATGAACTGAGAATTACTCTGATCTGAAATGGATATACGCAGTTTGCAGTTAGTATTAAGCACTTGGTATATGACTGAAATGTAAGAGTAACCATCCATTAAAAAGCCAAGACATAACTTACTAAAAAAAAGATATGACAAAAAGAGAAGACATTTCACATGTCGCTGAGGAGGTGTATTGAAAGGCATTACTCTGCCAGTCAGTGCTTGGAGATTCAGTATTTTACCACATAAAATGTGGCAGCATCTCTGTATGGACTACAGAGAACTAAATCACATTGTTGGAAAAGAATCTGATCTGTTATCACTGTAAGCAATACTCTGGTTTATGTAGCACATTCAACCATACTTTTACTTCAGATATTAGAACATGAGTATTGACAAGTGTACAAGAAATGACTGTTCTCTCAGCTGGGCAAGATCTCTACAGACATTATGCAAGGATTTTAACTTGTGCACATTTGCTTTTGAGCAAATTTTGTTTGAGAATGTGGTATGATGCAGCTGGATGTTTGCTGTAGTATGTCACACCTGTTGAAGAGGAGCTATAAACCCTACAAGTGGTTTAGTATAAGAAAGAAAATTCAGCTTTACAGAACTTGACAACACTGTCTGGTCAGGAAAAAAAAGATTTCTGCAGTATACCCTCAGCAAGTTTGCTGACAACACCAAACTGAGTGGTGTGAACAACACACTGGAGGGAAGGGGTGTCATCCTGAGGGACCTTGAGAGACTTGAGAGGTGGGTCTGTGCGAACCTCATGAAGTTCAACAAGGCCGAGTGCAAGGTCCTGCACATGGGTTAAGGCAATCCCAGGGACAAATACAGGCTGGGAGGAGAATGGATTGAGAGCAGCCCTACTGAGAAGGACTTGGAAGTGCTGGTGGATGAGAGGCTGGACATGACCCAGCAACGTGCACTTGCAGCCCAGAAAGCCAATTGTATCCTGGGCTGCATCAAAAGTGTGGTCTGTAGGTCAAGGGACATGATTCATCCCCTCTATTGTGCTCTTCTGAGACCCCACCTGGAGTGCTGCATCCAGCTTTGGGTCCTCCAACATAAGAAGGACATGGACTTGATGGAATGAGTCCAAAGGAGAGCCACAAAGATGATCAGAGAAATGGAGCACCTCTGCTATGAGGAACAGCTGAGAGCTGTTCAGTTTGGTGAAGGCTGTGGGGAGACTTCATTATGTCCTTCCAGTACCTAAAAGGGGCCTACAAGAAGGCTGGAGAGACTTTTTATAATGGGTTTATTAGGATGAAATTTTTTACTGTGCGGGTGGTGAAGCACTGGAACAGGTTGCCCAGAGAAGCTGCGGTTGCCACATCCCTGGAAGTGCTCAAGGCCAGGTTGAATAGGGCCCTGAGTAACCTGGTCTAGTGGAAGGTGTCACCCATGGAAGGGGGTTGGAAGTAGGTGATCTTTAAGGTACCTTCCAACCCAAACCATTCTATAATTCAATTGAACTCACACTTCATAGTTCATAAATTTTGCAAAAACACCACACAGATTGAGGGAAACCATTTTGGTGTTTGAAAGTATGAATTTACATTTTTGGTGTTTAAACAGGTTCTTGTGGTTACCATTTGTTAAGCTACTAAGGTAATTATTAGACATAGATGACATCTCTAAAACTGAAGGCAATTACTGAAAAAAAAAAAAAAAGAAAGGAAAGATTGGAAGCCAAAGCTGTATTATAGTAGAAGCCCAACTCCTTTGTAGAAAAAATAGTGAGGGAGCTGGTCCCTTCAAAATGGTGCCCAGTGACAGGACAAGAGCTAAACATAAGTAAATGTTTCTATATTCTGATGCTAACTGAACACTGGTAGAGGTTGCCCACAAAGGCTGCGGTGTCTCATATCCATGGAGATATTCAAATGGATGTGGTCCTGGCGAGGCAATCTGCTCTGGCTGACCCCATTTTGACAGGAAAGGTGGACTAGATGATCTCAAGAGGTCCCTTCCAACCTTGAACCTGCTGTGATTCTGTGATACTGTGCCACTCAAGAGGAAACTCAGGAGCAGATACACCTGCAAAGCACTTTCACTGCAATTTCCATGGGAGTAAAATAATTTGGAATGAGTGGTATTATGATGCAAGGATAGTATGGCACCTATAAATATGTCTGCAGGAAGTTTTAATATCTTTTATGTCTGCTCTGTGTTTGGGGAAGGGACCAACAGCGTAATGTCACAACATTCCTAGGACTAAGAGTTAGAATCTGCAAAATCTTGAGAGACAGTCCTACAGCATGCCTGAATATTTCCCAGTATAACTAACCCCTGTTTGGGGAAAGAAAGATACAGTCTAGAATACTGTCTTTAAAAGCTAGTTCCAATTCACTATGTGATCTTTTTGCACTGTGAGAAAGATGGGAAAGCTGTAACAGGGAATTTTATGAGATGGATTATACTTCACTGAAACTGCTATAATTACTACCCTTCATTTGAGAAAAATGTTCAAGACAAGAAACTCCTTACATCTAAACTAGATCTTCCACCTAAACACAGGCATATGCTATTACTGAAAAGAAAGACACACAGAATAGCAGGGATTTTCTAGATACTGTTCTGTGAAACATTGCGTGCCTGGCAGAATCCACAGACAAGAGAAATGGCTTGTATCTGCTGTGTTCAGGGAAACTGTACATTACTCAATGCAGAACACTATTCTAGCCTTGTTTGTTTAACCTGACTTTATTCTCAATGTTCTCTAATAAGTTGCCAGGTGCTGTGTTCTTGCTAGCCACGTGGACAAACTGAAGACAATCAGGTTAGGAAAACAACAAATCAGATTGTCTTGACTTCTCTTCTTGAATTGATCCTTACTAGTTTCTATGATTTCAAATGCTGTCCAATTAACTTTTTTTACAGAAATGTGGTGCAAACACTGACTAGGGATTTAGACTTAAGGATTTAACTCTCAATTATTATTCTACTGTAATAAGATAATAGAAAAATAGGGGTGTTTTTCCTAATACAAAATTGTTCTAGTCTCCAAAATGCAGCTATTTTAGGATGGTATCAACATATGTACAACAACAGAGCCTGATAAATTATCCATCTGTCACAGCTGAGCTCTTTCTGGATGATCTCTGACAAACTTCACTATTTTGTAAATTTTTGTTGTACACAGTTCCAAAAGACTTCCATCAGTTGTGGATTTGGTGCCCATCATGACAGATTATACTGTAGTTTAGTAAAATGGACATCATTAGAAGCAAGTTCAAATTCTAGGTACAATTTTCCAAAAGCCTCAGAATCAAAAATTGCTGGATCAAGCAATAATAGCTGAATTCAAGAGCTCCAGATTGTTCTTTCATTTGTCCTATAGGTTTTCAGGATCCCTAAAAAGTCTCACGCTCTTCAAAACAGAGAGACCATTGAAGGAATTCCTAACAATTGATATGCAAAATATGCTGGAGTATGTTGTCTCTGTGGCTTGGCTTCTAGTAGATTTCTGATTTTATTGCACATATTCCTGTATTATACTGTGGTTATTCATACATCTTTGATCCATATTCTCTTATAGGTGGAAACCTTTTTTGAGGTGGGACCACATGTACATCGTAAGACTATTGCCTGCAGGAGCTTAATCCATCTCTGCAGCCTCTGTTGGTGCCTCTATGTCTCAGGTTATGTACATTAAGAGGAAAGGTGTCCAGTCTCATCCTTTTCTCCCAAGAAGACACAGCAGTTATGTAGGAGATGAGTTTGCAACATACACTCCCTGAATAAGTGTTGCCTATCTGCTCAAAGGAAAATACAGAAAGCCAGGTGGAACCATCCCAGAGACACAAATTTGATATATATGCTGGCCGTTGGACCACTTATACACAGTGAGCTTCCCAGCAGCCAGCTTATCTACATTGTTAGGAATATGAAAATATTTTAGCAATTAGAGACTACTACCAAACAAAGTGGGTTTATTTTTATTTTATTCTGGATTCCCGTATTAATTCAATTACTGCTTCACAATTATTTGTTGCTCCAGTTCTAATTCCAAACTCAAATCTCCCAATGAGAGACTCTAGCTCTACCGCCAAGCAATCACTTCTAAATGTTAATGCCATTTTATCTTCTCTTTTACTTACTTGCTGCATTTAGGCACTTCCCTGGCTACCACTGCACTGAACAATAAATTTAAGCTTCCAGCTAAATCCAGTCGTGATGACTTTTATAAAATAGAGGTTTTCTGAGTATCAGTCTGGATCTGATTTTAGCCCCTATAGTCATCAAAATAGCAGCAATTGTTATTCAGTCACAAATCCTAAGGCCATGAGGAGAAGATAATGTCCAGTTGGCCAGGAGAAGCTGTCCAGCTGGCCTTTTAAGGCAGCTCTAACTCCCTTTCGTATGAAACAATGATCTAACTCCACTAATTCAGATGAATTGCATCATATGAATTCAACCTGAGTGACTTCACATCCCTCTAATATTTAGCTAGAACCCTTACTGCCTTTTAATGCATATATATTTCATCTGCTAATGACATGAAAAGTGTAATTTGGTAAGTGCAGGCATCTTGAGTGAATACCTCCTCTCTCTTCCTGAACACCGAACAATTTCTGTTCTACTGGTTTTGGCATTTCTGTCTACAGAACTCCTACAAGTTCTTCATCAACACCTTTACAGGTAAGGCTGGACAAGGCAGTGACAGTACCATGAGCTATTTGTAAGGCAAAGAAAGCTTCCCAACAGAGGGATCCGTCTCAGTCGAACAAGGCAAACTGCTCTGTTCCACCCAGGAGAGGGCACTCTTACACCTAGCCACGCAACCGGACATGGACACCTATAGGAGGAACAGGAAAGTTAAGGTATCTTAAAACTCGGTCAACTTGCACGACCAGTTAGTTATTTTTATGATAGCGATAATCTCCAGAATAAGATGACTCTTCCAGACGCTGCCACAACAGGAACACAATATGACAGACTATAAACGTGCAGGCTAAATTTATTCTTAGTCTCTGAAATGTGCTGAATGATATGCAGATAGAAAATACAATTTCTCCATTTTTTCTGTGAAAAGCTGGAATCATAGAAAGACAGCTGTAGTGTACCTTTCATGGAAAACGAAGGTTAAATTTTAAAATAACCTAGTTATATGAATATTATTTGTTGCCTTTTTAATAATAAAGCATTATTATAAATGAGCATACATTTAAATGCAAATTGCATATAATCTAATACTAACACAGCCTGTAAAGTTAATCCTTATATAGATATCTCATTAAATACATAAGAATTAAAAGTGCTACAGGTTCAACCTCTGTTTCTAAAGGGATTGAAATCAATATACATCTCTCTTGAGACAGCTTTTCTCTCCAATAAGTAATCCTCCAGCAACAATGAGAGAAGATCAAGCCTGACATTTTGATTTTTCTAAACTAAAGAAGCCAAGATGAGGAGGTGGTAGTTTTGTTATGCAAGACATAAAACAGTAAAAGAGGAATAGAATGCTGCATACTGGAAAGTTATTGTTTCAAAAACCTCATTTTCCTCTAATCACAGGGGACAATCTCAATAGTTACAAACTTTCTCTGAGTAATTCTACTAGAAAAATGTCCTATTGATATGAAAAGACTAAAATTAGGAAAATGTGGAAATGAGAAAAAGATCACCAAGAATCTTAACTTGAAGAACGGAAGGTAAACCATACTTAGCGCTGTCATAAGCATCTTGGAGTCCCCAGTCAGTACACTGGGGCTGGGGACATCCATAGCCTGAGAGAGAAGAGCCATACACATGGTGACTACATTGGATGTACAGCAAGTGAGTCCAATGCACACAAACTTTGCATGAACCATAGCCACTTTTCCATGAAAATATGGAGAACTGTTTCCGACATATAGGTTGCGTGATAGACAGTACTTCCCATCTTACATGGGAAATGGCACAGTGTTTAGGATGTTTGGTTATCCTAGCATTGGCTAATGAATATCGTTAGCCTTTCAATATTGAGAGCTTGGGCTGAGGCCTTGCAACCACCGACCTTACATTATAGGCACTGATCCTATCAACTTTCCTCCTGCAATAATCTTATGTAGTTTGAACTTCATTTAATACATCATATCTTCTGCTCCCACGTCAAGAAGTATTTCAAAACAATATGCCAAGCATAATAAACAATGCATAGCTACTCAGAATTGTATCTCCCACTCTATTAGTTGTGATCAACACCAATGGGCAAAAGCATAAACCAATCTGCAGCCAGTCTGTAAAAGCTGCTATTGAAAGAACTGTTCAGTATGAGACTAAAATGATAGGATCAATGAAAGAACTATCTCTGGAAATCATATGTACTACAAATTTCTTAAATTCAAAAAATGAGCTATATTCAATGGACTACAGTTGTACATTTTGTGTATGGATTTTCCTAAGGGCAAAAGACTAATGAGAACTTAATTCAGGGCTTTATTATCAACATACCATAAAATATATTAGGGAGTCTGACATGGATGTCACTGAAATCACACAAAGAGGCTATGTTCTCATTTTTTGTCTAAGCATTTTCTTTTTTAACAAAGCAAAAATAAAACAACAAACAAACCCAACTCCCCACCCCCACCCCAAACCAAACCAACCCCCAAAACACCTATATGAAGTCTATGGTCCTGTTCTACCCTAAAACCCTATAGAATCTTCTGTAAAATAGTAAAATATAATAAAATACAAAACAGTATAGGAGGTATAAATGATATTCCCTGCATGCTGATTATGAAAGGTAGATTTATGTAGATTTTGATCCTGGGAAAACTCACCACTACTCTGTTCAACCAGCCAAAAAGCCTTTCTATATCTGTCTTTAAGCAAAGAGAAAATTAACACAGTATATGGTAAATATGAAACAGTTGTGAGTAAGTGAAAAATGCCTATTTAAGGACAAGGGAAAGGAATGGGGTATACCAAGGAAAAGAGATACAGTAATTTCATTTTTGCAGTAACAGACTCTGACATTTGTAATCCAAATGAACTCATGAAAATGAACCTAGGTACAAACCAGGCAAAATCATTGCCCTTTACCATGGCTGTTACTGGATGTCTGCTACCTATAACATAAAAGCATACTCACAGGAGCACAAAGGATTTTGACACTTGATAAAGGTCATGTTTTCCACTCCATTCAGAGCAAAATCTGAATATTGGGAGCTTAGTGTCTTTCTATGAGCTGCCTGAAAAGACATGAAGGATTTAACCTGGAGATTTTATGTATTACCTGTATTATTTTTGTCTGTAGTACTCATAGTTGCTCAGAACTCTATCAACCTAACTTTCATCTAAGAGGCAAAAAAGAGTTATTATCCTTTCTTTATTGGTGAGAGCCAATGGCACAGAAAAGTCATGGCCTACCTCCTCAAAAGGAATTTAAGACGTATCAGTGGAACTTGGATGTTTTAATTATTCTGAAGATGAAGGTCCAAGATCACACTATAAGTCAATAAAAAGAAACCAGGCCTACTGCAAAATGGTCCTTTTCATAAAGGTACTGAAAACGTCAGCTGAAAAACTGGATTGTATAATCAATTTAAAAGTTTTCGTCCGAAAAAGAACTAATTTGATGAACAGATGCACGAGACATTTTTTGCAGAAAAATGAACTTTTTCCAGTCAAACTACAGGGGAAGAGTAAACATATTAAAAGGACTATATGCATTTGGATATAGTTGACAGATTTTTAGAAATTTTGTTGTTGTTGTTGTTGCTTGGGCCTATACTTTCTTTATTGTGTATATGAGTCAAAATGCTGTGTATACTAATGGAGGTAAATGAACAGCACTTGCAGATAACAGCCCTACCAGAAGTCGACATTTGTTGAGATAAATGTTTATGTCGTACATTGTCCTGCACTGCACCGTTAAAAGGGAGCCCTATAAAATGTTTCTGTAAACCTTAATGTCTTGAAAGCCTCTAGCTCCTGAATAAACAACAGTTCAAAATGCAATCTCATGTTCCCCTCTGAAAATCTATGCTCTTCGACAGCATACCTTATTTTACACACCTCAGGTTAGAAGTTATGGTCACTGTTACCCTATTTCAGATTTCAGAAGCAACATCGGCCGCTGCCCGTGTTTGCTTCTGCAATAAAATGCCCATTAGACAGGGCTGACCTTTGCCTTTCACTCTACTTTTAAAATATTGTAGCAGACTGTGAAAAGAAGCAGTTCCTTTCACTGTTCCCCTTAAGTTACCTGTTCCTGGGCCTGCAAGTTCCCCTGGTCCCGTGTGAGGAGGCACCAGCGTCTCCAGGGGGAGGGGGGAAGAGGACGAGGAGCAGGTCTGGGAGAGAGATGTGTAAGGAGTAACGTTTTTCTCTGCCGAGCATAAGGGGAAAAGACTAGGCGAGAACCGCCGTTATGGGCCCGGGTGAGCAGATTCTCTGGTTACGTTAGAGCCCCCTGGTCCTTTTTGCTCGGGGGCTTCATCAGCAGACATACCAGCTGCTCCTCGAGCCAGCTGTTTCCTCAGCGACACCTCAGACATTTCTCCCGCTACCGCGGACCGGGCCCAGCCCTCCCAAGGGTGCTCCTTCACCCCTTCGCCGGTCCGGTGCCTCAGGGCTCGCCCCACTACGGGTACAGGGCCGGGCGGGAGCCATGACAACGCAACGGCCTCAGCTCTGCCCCGGGGCCCGCCCGCGGCGGGGCTCTGCCTGAGGAGGTGCCTCCTCACGCTCTCGCCACGGGCCCGCCCGGCCCGTGACACGGCGAGCGGCTCGGGCAGGTGTCTCCCGGGACGGGCGGGTGGGAAGCCAGCGGGGCGAACCCCCCACCTCCACAGGTGGGCAGTGCACCCCACCTCGGGGTCCGCGGGCAAGTGGCGGCCGAGAGCGCACGGGCCGCAACCGCCCCATCGATAGTATCCAGCCGCGGCCCCCCCGGCCCCAGCCCCGCCGCCACCCCGGTGCCGCTCCGGTCGCACTCCCGCGGCCCCTCCTGAGGAGCGGCGGTGGCCTTATCGCGCATGCTCGGCGCGGGCGCCATTTTGGTAGGGCCGGGAGTTCTCCGGCGGAGCGGTGGCGGAGCTCGCTGGGCCCGGCGCGGAGGGGGCGAGGGGTGCCCGCTGCGGAGATGGCCAACATCGCGGTGCAG
>VZRR01002989.1:367820-431233 GCA_013398015.1 Oreocharis arfaki
GGGGACCCACGGCACGCGCCCTCCCGCGTCTGCCCGCGCGGCACCGGGAAGGCCGGGAGAGATGGATGAGGTGGATTGGAGAGGGCGGGGTTGGGGGTGCGTGATCCCACACATCCTCTTCAGCTGACCCCTTTGGCTCGCTAGTGCCAGAGGGTGCAGGGTACGGGTTTAATGTTTGGGGTGTTTTAGCGGTTGCCATTAAACCCCCACTTAGCTTGCCTGTATACAGAACTTCCTTTATCCCACTGTAGGCTTGCTCACCTTCAGATGGATGCTTTTAAAGCCTCACTCATTTTAGTCATGTTACCTCGTTTCCTGATCAGTATGTCCAGAGGTATGTGGTGGTCAGTAAGAGAGGCTGACTACTTTCAGGGCAGCAGTAAAGAAGTTCTGATCAGTTTGGGGGAATATATAACAGTGTTTGCAGGGTTGCATTAATACAGCTTTTGCTGTGTCTGTGTCTGAGTTGGTGGACGTCAGCCAGATAGGTTTTAATGGTTGTGTCGTCATTGTCGTCCTACTTGGGATGATGTTGCAGGTTAGATGCTTGTGAAATATTAATGTGAATATGTAACTCTTAAAGCTGGTGTTTTAGAAATCTGGACATATTCACAGAGAAAAAACTGAGAGAATAATTTTGGAAAGGTACTAATGGCTTAAGGAAAAGACGTTCAGGGTAGCAGTAGTTGATGTACTTTTAAATTGTGTGGTAACAACATTGTTGCTATGCAGCTTGAACTAGCCCCTAGAAAAATGTAAGGGCCTTGTTTTACAGCTGCCTTTAGAGCCCTGGCTGATTTTGCAAAGCTATTGCACAGCAAATGCAGAATTGTGTGTAGACCAAGAGAAATTTCTAGGCGGATACCTTTATACCAAAGGTAGAGAATGTAGACCTCGTACCCCATATAACCAGCTGATACTGTGGAAACAAAGAGGTCTATTTGGAAGTGCTGTCTAAAGGCTTCAAAACCCTTTCTCTTTGCTTTATGTAGGAAGAAAAAGAAACCTTAACTTACATAGGTTCTGGGGAAGGTCCATGGTAAATTTTTTTATTGTAAAGGTTGGATCCAGTGTGCACATTTTTATTATTTGTTTTTGTTTAGTCTGGAGGGCTCAGTTACAGAATTTTGGAAATGAATATTATTATAAAATAGCCTTTGAGCTGCCTAAAGCTAGCCAGAAAAAAGGTCATAATTCTTATGAAATTCACTTAATGGAATTTCAAAATTATAGTACAGCAGACTCTTGATATTTCTTTTTCTTCTGCCATTAGCAAGCTACATAAGTGTCATGCTGATGTATCAGTATGTATAAAATTGCTATTTACAGACTATACTAACTCCCATGCCTTGAATGCAAGATTTCAGCATTACTCAATGGTTATCAAAGTTGCAAGCAAAGTTTTTTTGTGAATGTTTATACGTTCCAGGGCAGTCAAACTATGGTGTCAGTATCGCTGAGTGTGAAAACATATGGAGTGGGATGATGAATGAAGGTCCAACTAAATACTACAAATCACAATACAAAACAAAAAGGAGTTTTCTTACTATTTACTAAAATTGTTATTAAATCTGGTTTCTTTAAAAAGAGATAAATGTTTTTAATGAATGGTGATGCTAAATTAGTTGTGTAGAAGTTTGTAAGTCCCTCTCTGAAGGCAAAGTGGCTCACTTTATCTATTCTTATATTATTCTTGATTTAGTGCTGCTCTTGAAGAGCAGCCCCCCTGTTTATTTGTACATGCAGTAGAAGCACAGATGGCTGGGAAGAGGGTAGACACACAGGGAGAAAAGTACATAGGAAGTTTGTTCTCTGTCTTCTTCCATTACTCACTTCTATGCTGAAATAGAGTGGTGGAACCAGAAATGTTTTTAAAAGGGAGCAGCTGGATGTCTGTTAATTCCTTCTGTATTTGAAGTATGTATTGGAAGCACTAAATTCCAAATGAAGAAAGAATTCTGTGAAGTGTGTTTATCCTTGCTATGGGTAAGGGTCTATGAATCCTTGCTGCTCAGGACTAAAGATACTTTTCATATTACTTAGCACTTTCTGTTTCCTTAACTTAAATGTCATTTCTGGGAAATAACTAAAATGTGAAATACTGCCTTGCTATCTGGTTTACAGATAAGAGATGACGGATCTTCCATATTTTTAAGTTGAGTCTGAGACTTGAATGTTTTGTAAAAGTATTTAAAGTCTTTTCACACTTGATCTAGAGAAAAGTGTTTCTGCTCTGCTTGCATTATTATTTCTAGTTTTGTTATAAACACGACATTAAGATGTAGAGTATTGTTTATTTGAGACAATTGTAACTTTGCATCTTAAATATTTGAATTAAATAGATAAAACTAACTAAAGTTTCTTTGTCAGGAATGGTCTCTGAAGTATGAGTTAAAAACTTTTGTGTGTGGAGAAAGCTTTACAATTCTGAGGTAGCTGAGGTATTGGGCATCTGTAACAAAGATGAAGTTATTGAGTTAGTCTAGGTAATAACTTGGCTGGTTGAATATGTCTAGGCAAGGGATCAGATGTTCCACTTTTTCTCTTTTCTTGTTCAGTCATTTCATTAACCTGTTATCTTGTTGGCTATATGGGCTGAAGGTGTAAGCTACAAAATGTATTTTGAACAAAAGTATGAAGCTGCAGCATGACGGAGAAACCAATAAAGAGGTGGAAGGAGAATAGTATCCCACCTTTACTAAGTAGGAGAAAGTTTTAGTGAAGGTTAGCTGGTATTATTTTAAAATTAAATTGCTGGAATGCTGCAGTGGGTAGCCACATCCTTACCTGCTCTCTGTTTATAAGCAGCTGTCTATGAGAGGGAGAACTTGTCTGGCATTTAATAATGAATAATAGAAACATATTGAAAGATCCTGTGGTCACTTAAAGACTGATGCTGAGATGTATTGTAATTGATCAGGTATGTTAAACATTACATATGAGTTGTTTTTGTATTTTAATAAAGCATCAGTGTTTCACTTTAAAGAAATTATACTCTGCTAGAATTGAAGGATTCAGTATTTAATTGGCCATCCACTTTCTTTTATCGTGTGGAAATATAAGGTGTTTTCTACTAATTGATACCTTTTACTGTGAAAACTGTAATCTGATACTGACGGTAACACATTGAGAAACATAACTTCCTTCTGGCAAGAAGAGAATTGCTGGTATATCTACCATAAAGTGTTCTTTTCTTACTAATATGAAGAGACAGGCATTTATGGCAGGTAAATCTAGGTAGAGCTGAGAGTAAATTAAACTCAGCTGCGTTATGGGATGTGAAGTAGCAGTTGAAATGTGTAACTTACTTGAACCCAAAACTGCATTCAAGCAAAGATAGTAGGTTAATAACAAAAACTTCAAGTACTTAATTTCCAAGAAGGAAGTGAATGTTTGTTTTCGAGTCTATGTGTTTCAGTGATTTACAGGCGAAAGAGAAGGGAAAAAAACCTGTAGTCTGGCATACCTTTCTTGGATTTGTAAAGAGCTAGTGAGTAGCTCTGGTGTTGGCTTTTATCATTGCCTGTAGTGGTCTTATGATTTACGCCAGTTTATAGTTAGATACTAAGTAACACCTCTGAAAATTTCTTGCTATTTGAAAAAGCCATAGATATTTGATTTTCAGGCTCAGAAAAACTTCATTGTTTTAGTTTATATTTGGGCAGTCTTGGGTGCTAGATATTGAATGCACTAATGTGGAAACTTACAGTTGTAAATATGCTTTAGTGTTAGTAGTATTCTTGTTTTTCTTTCTATTTATCATGTAGAATCAGTGCAGGTGTTTATAAGAATGAAATGTCTTCTGTTATGGTTCCTGAATCAGCAACATGTTTTTTTTAAACAGTATCCATTTTATGCTGATACGTGTGCTTAGCTTTTGAATTGTAAGAATAGTCACATTGAAGTCAGTAGAGGTTTAGTGAGTGCAGTGGGATTGTTGTCATTGTTTAGTCCCAGTGGGCAGCTAGGTAGCGTGCAGCTGCTCAATCAGATGCCCCATTCCCCACAACGGGTTAGGAAGGAGAATTGGAAAAAGGTAAAACCCATGTGTTAAGATAAGAACAATTTAATGATTGAAATAAAGTAAAATATAATAATAATAATAATGATGAGATGACGAAAAGAGAGAGAGGAGTAAAACCAGAGAAGGACAAGGGATGCACGGTGCAATTGCTCATCACCTGCTCCCAGCCCATCCCTGAGCAGCAATCAGCAGCTCCCAGCCAATCCCCCCCAGTTTCTATACTGAGTGTGACATTCTTTGGGATGGAATATCCCTTTGGCCAGTTTGGGTCAGCTCTCCTGGACATGCACCCTCCTGGCTTCCTGTGCATGTGCTCGCTGGCAGAGCATGAGAAACTAAAAAGTCCTTGACTTGGAGTAAGCAGTACCCAGCAGCATCAATGTGTTATCAACATTATTCTCAGACTAAATCCACCACTCAGCCCTGTACAAGCTACTAGGAAAAAATTAACTCTGTCCCAGCCAAAACCAGGACAACTGTTTGTGTGAATAAAGCTTGCTTAGTCTATTAAAAGGTGTAAAGGTAAAAAAGGTATAAACATAAGAACGTTTAAACTGTCATTATTATATTGGTACCAGTCTCTCCTCAGTCTCTCAGAAGGCTTGCATATGATTTTAAAAGTTGGGGGGGGGGGGTGGGTTTCAGCACACTGGAGCCTGAGGCTGCTGTGCAAAAAGGGATCTTAGTAGGCTGGAGAAATGAATGTCCTAGCAGGAACCTTTTGAAGCTCAGCTGAGGTAGGTGGCAAGTCCTGCACCTGGGAGGAACTCCATATGTCCATACATACAGTCTGGAGACTGGCAGGAAACAAAGCAGTCTAGCAGGAAAAGAACTTCATGACCTAGTGAAGAGCAAGTTGAACATGATAATGGCGATGAAGTCCAACCACATACTGGGTTAGCAAGAATATAGTCAGGGGGTTGTAAGAAGTAATTCTTCACCTCTGTTCTGTGCTTATGAGACCGTGTGTGGTGTTCTATGTCCAGATACATACTGAAATGAATTTAGCTGAACGCCATCAAGGTGGTTAAGGGACTGGAGCACAAGATGTGTGTGAAGAGGGTGAAAGAGTTGATGTTGAGAGAACTATTGAGAGGGACATCTTGCTATTAAATACAAATACCTAATGAGAGGCTCTTGAGAAGAGCCAGGCTTGTCTCAGAACTGCATGGGAATATGATGAGAAGTGACAGACACAAGCTGGAACATGGGAAGTTCTGACTAGACACTGGGGAAGAAAATTACAGTTGTAATAGTCAAGCATTTAAGCGGTATGGTCAGGAAGATTGTAGAATCTCTGTCCTTGGAGTTGTTCAAAACTCAACAAATTCTTGAACAACCTGCTCATATTGGACTTGCTTTGGGCAGGAGGTAGGGGCTAGAAGCCACCCAGCTGTCTCTACTTGTGTGATTACAGAATCTCTAGTGTAAGTTTGGTTTTTAATTACTGTTTTGTTTCTCTTAATCAAAGAAAACATACAAGGGTTCCAGCTCTGTCACCACATCTGGCAAAACCATCGCCTGTAAATAAATTGAAAAATTTAAAAGTAGACCATTTCTTTTTCATTCAAAAGTTTTCACTATTGTAGGACAATAATGAATCTTCTTCCTTTTCAAATCAGAGGCTGGGTTTTCTGGTAGATGCAAAGCTTTAAGGGTTTTTGTGTTGAACAAGTTCTGGTTTGGAACTCTGAAGGTAGAGCAAATATGAGATTTGTACTACTTCTTTAAGCTTCATTTTTCTGAAATGTGAAGATCATCCTAACTTTAAAATAGTTGTTTGTGAGATCTTTTGTACATTGCCAAAAATAATTTTGCCTACTGTGTTTTTAGCCATGCCTGCAGTTTTAGCCAAGACAAGGTTTAGACCTCTTTCATATAACTACATAAAAAGGATAGTGAAATGCCGTTACTGTGCATCTTTGGTTTTCTTAATTCTGTCTGTGGTGTGTGGGTTGTATCTTCTAGTTTGTACTGGATAATAGTGGAGAATGGTTCTGTAGATCTTTGCCATCAGACGAGTTTGTCCATAAGGGTTGAGAGAACTGCCTGTTATTCTCGGTTCTGGGATGGTCTTTCAGAATTATTAGGTTATTTGTAGTTTAATGCCTCTTTACTTGAACCATATAGCTGTTTTTCAAGTTCTAGGAATATAATACCAGTGCACTTTTAGAGTCAGTATTATGTAGATACTGATCAGAACTCATATTATGAATACTACTTAAATCTGTGATTTAAAATACAACATACAATGCCAGTGATCAGTTGACCAGACCTATGCATTTGCTAAGTACTGGTAGCGGGAATATTTGTGCAGAGAAGGTAAGATCTATTGCTTTTTCCTGTGTTCAGTTAGTGACATTTTTTCATGTTAACTTATGTCTAGTTGGGTCCAGATTTCTAGTGAATGATCTACATATCAGTTGGCAGAATCCTAAAGATACTGGGAGTAAGTGGAAAACAAAGAAAGAAAAACTTAAATCTTCATTGGAGTCAGACTCATTTGGTTGTCTTTGGTAATGTCATAAAAACCTGAGGAAAGAGAGCGGCCCCTGGTTACGGGAGTGGGTTAGTCAGTTTAGGATGAGGGGATAGACTGTAGTTGATGATGGTACCCTCTGATCACAACCCTTTGTGGACCTAAAGCAGTGCTAGAAATTAGCCATTCCTTTACCAATTCCAGTCTTCCATTCATTCTTCTGTGCTTGTTTCCAGGCGTTTGGCTTTAATAGGAGAGAAGTGTACAAGTCCTAAGGTTAGTTCATTTTATGTAGTATGAGATTTAAATAAAGTTAACATTTTATCCTAGTAAATTTGTGTAAATAAAAACTGCAAGAAAGTGCTGGTTAACAGTCTAGCGTCTTTATTTTGCATTGAGCTAGTGCATGTACTTAGGGTAGTTCTTAAATTATTTACCTGTTAAATGGTTTCTAGCTTCCTAGATTTCACAATCCTAATAAGGACTGTTGTCATTATTATACTTCATCACTTTTACACTAATAATTGCTGCTGGTATTAAATTGAGAAAATGTTTTAGGTTAAAGTTTATCATTAAAATGCAGTCTGTCTTTTTGTCTTTGACAAGCTGAGTAAAACTGCTGCAATTTAGATTTAGAAAAAGGAATCAATTTAGGTTTTTTTATGGCAAAGAGTAGGAATTTTGGCAAATAATATGCTATATGGCACTCTAGGCATGTTTCACAGAATCATCGAATATTCTGAGATGGATGTAGTCCACTTCTGCACTCTTGACTTATCCAGCATTTTCCCTTGAGATTATATCTGTGTTAATAGTTGTAGTATATGATTTGGGAGCACTTGAATATACTTGCCCTGAGTATTTAACAAAATAGTATCTGCATCATAAATAAAGTATCTCTGTAAGCAGCAAAATAAACTTTGTTTGATGACCAGATCTGTGTTTGTTAATCTAGTATATTGTAACAGAATTGTGCTACGGTCATGGATTACTCCTGTCTATCCTTCAAAGTGTCTGCACAGGAGGGAGATAATGTGAATATCCATGGCTACAGAAGAAGCCTCATTCAGTGCTTATGCTTTATCAGACACTGTAGAAGTCAGTCCTGCAGTATAACTCCAGTTTGGCTATGCCAATTTCTGAGAGAGCTGGGCTCATCCTGTGTATCGTTCTTCTGTTGGATTGCTAATAGGGGCTGTCCTGTCTACCTTGTCACGAAACACGTAGGAAACTAATTGAGGTTCATTATTTCATAGTTTTTATTCATTATTAGTCAGTATGATCAACAGTTCATTGGGAAAGACTAATGAAATACTGTAAGTCTAGTTACTTTAGAAAGGGAAGTTTAAGGTAACATGCCTTCAGATTCTAAAATACATCTATAGGGTGTTTTAGGAAGGGACGAAAAAACTCAAACCCACGAATACATTAGTCCATATTTTACATAAACAAGTATTTTGGCTCAAGCTGAATGTATATTACTTTTTTTTTAGCTGAAAGGGAACTGTGAGAAAGTATTTTTGAGTTTTTGCTGTTAGGATGTATTAAAGTACAGGAGGCTATTATGAAATAAGGTAACATACATGAATGGAAATCGTGGTCGCTGTGTTGTGTTTGCTCCCTTTCTGGAAGCTCTTAGAGCCATCACAGTGTTTAGGTAAACCCTTCCACTTAGGAATAAGGGTGTCCGTGTGGGAAGCTGGTGCAGAAAAAATGTTCTGAGCTATTTTTGCAAGTCTTCAAGCTCTGAGACTGTGAGTGAATTAGCATAATCAATTTAAAATGAACTGAATCCTGTGATTCCTTTATACGTAGAATTGCTAACAACCTAAGTAGGGTAGATACAGAGAGCTGACTGCAGAGTCTGCATCAAATGGTTCTGTATGTTCATAAAATGGCTAATTCAAAGGATGATTCAAAATGATTATTAAAGCACTCTTTATCTGCAGGGTATTTCAGTTGTTCTGCATCAAAAACAGAACCATGCATAAAAAGATAGGAAAAACGCATCTTTTCTTTCCCCCCTAACTTTCCTGAAGGGTGCAGGAGTCCTTTGCACTATGCCCACACTGATGTCGAGTATCTTAATGGGCTCAGATCCCATTTGGGTAAGTCCTGCGCATGATTTATGCTCCGAGGTACTGTCAATATCTTGCACAGCTCAATATAGCCTGTGCCCTTAGAGCAGTACAGGAGTGTATGTGTGCAGTTATGTACATGCCTTTCATGGCACAGCTTTACCAGTTTAACCACACTCTCCCTTAGTGAGACAAGCAATGACTGTGTAGCTGCACTTAGGGCTTGTGCCGGCAGGGCCGTGTCAGTTACACCTCTGGTCTCCGTGACCGACGCGATGGTTTTGTCAGAAATAGTTTAGACAGACACTAGAGCTGAAGTTTCAAAATTCTTTTAACTTGTCCTAAGGCAGTTCCAGGAAGCAGTGCCACATTCCTCTTCCAGACTCTTCTCTTCTTCCTGCTTTTGTGCTCCTTCTCTAACTTGCAGTGTTTGTGGTGAATGAAATCAGGGGTTGGGTTAAAATGAAAGAACCGTCTTGCTATTATGTGTTTATTTCAGATGTTTGCTGTGCAGTTGTGTGAATGCTTACACAAAATCTTACCTCCTCCTTTACATTAATTCTACAGTCAGAAGGGAAGTAGGACCTTGGCCACTGTTAGACTGGTTTAAGGTGCTGTGGAAGTCCAGTCTCTTATGTGTTTTCGTAGAGTGATATTTTAACAGCTGAACGTTAGCAGGAGTAGGTATTTACCTACCTTAAATTTAAAAAACTTCTGCTAAAACTTCATGGTGCTCCAGGTCTAACTCTTGCAAAATGAAGATGGTTTTAATATTTGAGATATTTTGTGTTCTGGCAGGAAAAGAATATCCCCTCAATTTTGTTCTTGTATGTAAACATGTAATACAAAATTTTAAGGTTGGTACAGATTTAATCTCTTGATAATATTCTTTATTAAAATACTTCAACAAGATGGATTTAATAAGTAAAATTGTGATAAATACGAAAATTCTAGACTATCTAACCACCAATAATACAGAACTCACACAATGTTCATACTTGTAGCGCCTTAGATACATTAAAATACAAGTTACTTGTTAGTAACGTAGTATTTTGATCAGTAAATGAAACAAATCGTATGCAAAAATAATGTCACCTACTTTTATTAGAACAAATGTAACTCTAGAAAATATATGTTAATACAAGGGGATGAAATAGAATGTGAAATGTGGTAGGACTTCCATGATTGAAATTGTTAATAGGTTTAAAGAAAATGGGAGCATTTTAAGAAAATGCATTTCTTGGTATTGGCCCTTTCTTATCTAGGAAAACTGCTCTTTAATGTACTTTAGACGGAAGTGTTTCCTCTCTTCTCCTTGCCCTGCCCCAGACGTTGGATTGGTTCACTGTAGCGTTGCTCTGTGCTTTGAAGGTCAGCAGGCGCTTGCTCTGAGAATGCGGATGTGATCTGCTGATCTCAGCTGGTAGTGCAGCTTGTGTACTTCATAGCCCTGTGGTAATTATGTGGCATTTCTGCTTCTCTTAATAACAACAAGCTCACACTTTGGATATGCGATTGATTTTGGCTTTTAAGCTGGAGTGAGTCTGAAGTAAAATTTTGGAAGTATTGGACTACTCCCACTTGCTTTGGTAGCTCTTTGAGGGGGTGGCAGTGGGATTATAAAACTTTTTTTGGCGAGTTGAATTTGCTATTTTGCTGCAGGACAAGTGCACTGCACTTTGCTTCCTAGTTGAGTGATAACCTCCTGGCTTTTTTATGTTTTCCCATTTCTTGTGAAAGAGTGAACTGAGTGGATGCAGTGTACTCATTCTGGCCTACTCTGGGGTAGCAAGGGGGTGAAGAAGGGAGAGTGTTAGTTTGAAAAGAAGGGAGGTGAGAGGCTGGTATTGGCTTCCTAGACAGCAGCTGAAGAGGTGAGCTTTTGTTAGGAATCTTTATTTCTGGCATGTCAGTGGAGGAGGGAAAGCCGAACCATTTGGACTGAGTTGAAAATGGTACCTTAGCAAAAGAGCGTAAAAAAATAACAAGACAAATATTGCAAAACAAAGTTCCTTTGAGTATTTATCCACAGATTTGCAAAGAGTTGGTAAATAGGATAAGAATGAACTTGGGTTTGCTTTTTTAATTTATTGAAATAATTGTTTAATGGAGTTAACTGCTACTGAAATATTGGAGTCTTTTGCTCAATACAAGTTGACTCAGAGTACTTACAGCCTTTTGCAAAAATCATGTTACGGATTTCACTGGGATAGTCAGGTGATCTTTTTCTGTAAGTCTGTTGAGATATGTTCGTGCCAGATTTTGGTGTAGAATAAGACTGTTGTGGTAGAATATAAAATGGGTGGGAGGGTGAGAAGATTTATAAGGCACTAGTAACTTTATAGTGTAACAATTTAATTTTGGTATCATGGCTTCAGGGTAGGGTGAAGGATTTCTTACTTAATTTGGCTTATTAAATATTCAGCCTTATAATGTCAGTGTAAAATGTTTGGATGTTCAAAAGTTCCTACTTCACATTTGTAAGTCGTCATTGTAATAAAGAATAAATAACCATTTATTAGATTTTAGGTAGGTTCAAAAGTGGTTACTGCCAGTTTGCCTCATAGATGAGTCAATAATTTTAAAATCCTGTCTGAAAGATAAAGAAGTAATTTTATTTTGTTGCTGTGATTGCGGAAACAATTAGCGATTGAAAACATTTTGCATGTACAAAACCTCCTTCACAAACTTTGTCCTTGGTTGAAAAAATTCTAGAGAAATTTTTCAAGTTTATTCCTTAATCTTTGCTGAAATTTTTGCATGTACATTCTTTAAGATTTTTGTCACTTTCTTTAAACTCTTTCTTAATGTATAAGGGGCAAGTTTTAAAGCTCTGAATGATTACATAGTTTTAATGCTTAGCTGGTTTTAGTGCAATTAGACTTGTTTATCCATATGCATCATTTATCACATACAGGTGTCTTTTCAGGTTTGGTTTTTTCTGGTTTAATTTGTTTTTGTATATATATATGCGCACACATTTGTTTCTAGAGTTTACTATGAGTTCTCTTCTGTAAAACAAAGGAAATTAACAGAAAAAAATAGTACTTGATCCGATATGGAGTATGTTGCCCTTGAGATTGAAGAAAATAATTTTATGAGGCCAGTAGAATCACAGACTGCAGGTACTTAATTCCTGTATGGAGTAGCAGGGTTTTGTGATTTTGGTTGGTTTTGTTTGTTTGTTTGGTTGGTTGGTTTTTTTTTTTTTTTTTTTTTTTTGTTGTTGTTGTGAGTTTTTTTGTTTTTTGCCATACAATGTAATTCAGAAGTAGCAACTGGGTTTTAAATTCCAGATCTAATTCTGTTTAAGGTGATTTTGTGTGTGTGTTGTTTTTGTTTTTATAAATCCTAGTTACCACCTTGGCCTTTATGCCCAAAGATACTTGGTAGGAATTTGCACATGGTGCCTGAATATGTAAGGAGAGACAGACCTAGAACATGCAAATAGTAATTCGGTTTGACACTACTTTATTATTTTTAAAATAACATTCTGAAGTTATTAATACTGCTAATAAACATCATTTCCTTTTTTAGTTTTGACACCAATAGTTAAAAACATAGTATGTTTGCTAATGGATGCATTTCCATTTCTGTAGAGTAACTTATTGTACAGGGATTAAAGATCTAATGTGAAGATATTGTCATGGTGGGAGTAAGTAGAGCTGGTTGGTTCTAGGAAAACCTCACTCAACTTTTTTTGTATGTCATCATCATCATCCAGTATTAAGTTTATAATGTTTTGTAACCATGGCTGACATGGAAATGTGAGGGATTTATTTGGTTTTTTTTTTTTTGCTTCTACTCAAGAGAGTTCGACACATGTCAAGACTACTGGCCATGTAATTAAAGAAAAATTAATTGGAAACATGCTTGCATTTTTAGTTCCATCTACCAGTATCTGTCCATACATCACCAGCTCTGATAATAGGCATTTTTACGCTGATCGCTTGAGATTGACTCTCTGGTAGTCTCCTTATCAAAATAACTGTAAAATTTGGAGGGTTTTTTAGAAAGCATAAGAAATTCTGATGGCCTTGTAATTCCTATTTCTAAAAGAAGTAATTTCCTCTACTTCAGTCTTTATGAAGTAGACTTATCCCAGGATCAAACTTTGAATATATAATTTTATTCTGCTTTTAGTAAATATAGTAAATAGTATTTTGTTTGTGAGAAATAAAATGTAGAAGAACAGTGCAGTTTTTAGTAATAACTTGTCTTAGTATGCTGCTTTGTGTTGATATGTAATGGTTTTGTCTGTTTATTTTATATGAAGAAAAACTTTGGCATTTTAAGAGTAGAGGTACTGGACTAGTGAAGAGGATAACAGGCCATGAAGAAATGAAGGAGGTTTTTAAAGGCAGGTTGAAGAAGAGAGAAGGAAATGGTATGGAAGGCTCAGGAAAAAGGTTAGATTTACTGCAGAAAGAAGACAGGCCCTCAAATTGGGCAGGCTCTCCTTATTAAGGCCTGTAGACTATGGTGCATAAAGAGAACAGAAGAGCTTGTTGTCTGCTGAGAGTAATATTACAGAGTCCAGAGCTACTTTCTAAAATGATTTTAGTAGAAGTGAAGATGTATGTTAAAGTCTTCACAGTGACAGAACTTACTCTTTTCTGCTGGAGTGGATTGTGTTCCTTTGCAAGGGAGTTACTCAAATATAAAACTAGGCAGTATAATTCTGATTTTTTTTTTTTTAAAGAGGAAATGGGTGAAGACAAGTCAAAATATTATCCATCAATGGTTACTGTGATAAATGCAATTGAGTGTCCTTTCTTTGGATGATGCTCACAGAATGGGACATGATGAAGTATTGGTTCATTTGAGTTTCCTTTTAGAGATGAACCTTTTAGTAATGAGTAAAAGAGCATAATATGAATCTTCCCCAACTTGTCTGCATCATACTTTTAGTTTAATCTCTGTGCTTGGGTTTAGTTTCCACAAGGCAGAATAAAATTGGTTAAGCATGACTATAGCAGAGCAGAAAGAATCTTAGCAGTTGATTTGGTCTAAAAGACAACAAATCTTTTGACTAGACCCTAGTGTGAATTAAAGGATGCATTTAAAAAGAAAAATGGCTATGCATAATCAAGAAAACGGAGGGAATGGCATCATGCATTGTGTAGTGTGTTGCATCAATTTTCCTTTCTCTTCGTCTTGTGTTCTGTTTGTTTGTTGTTTGTGTTTTTTTGGCCAGTCTTGATAAAAATTATTTTCAGGTGTGATAATGGAAAGTTCTGCTGGCGTTGGACTTCTAGATTTCTGGAAGAGGATTTTTCTGTTGGTTTTTTGGGCACTGTATTGTTACAGAATTTAGCTCTGAAACTGCAGAAATAAATGCTGCAAGAAATGGCATAGCTCGTATTTCAGGAATTGCTAGCCCAGTGATTTAGTCACTGATTTGTTACTGAATCGACAGGAGGTGATGCTGGTTTAGAGTTGGTATGGAAGTGTATTAAGGTCTTTGTAGAACTGCTTCTGGAAAATCAACTTGGGGTGTGAGATCACAAGTTGATTCATAAATTCTGTGCTAAGATCATTGGTGTTAGAGAACTTTTGAAGAGCACTGTTGTTGGTGGAGGCTAGGCATTTATTCTGTTAGAACTGCTAAAATTAAGTAATTTTATCCTACATGATCCTCATTAAAGGGAAATATTGTAGGAAGACATTCCGGATTTAATTTGATTAATAATCACTTTGGTGCTGTTTCTCCAGGGATGAAGGATAAAGTGATACTTGTCAAGGTGAAGCTGAGCGGAACCTTGGGAAGTGTCAGAATAACATGAAAAAAAGGATTTTCAGCTATGTAAAGAAAAAATTAATTTGGTATATGGAGGACATGGGAGAATTTAGGCACAAATGCAAAAATAAATTAATCCCTGCAATGAAACAGTGCAGTATAGCCTTCTCTTTTTCCTTAAGGTTCTGTGCAAAGCAAGTGAGGGCATGGAGACAGCTACAGCTGTAGAGATAAAAGCAGTCATCTCAAAGTGGGGAACCAGGATCACTGACTCTTGAAAGAAACTGATCTTATTGATAGGGTGTGTGTTAGATTGCTTTTTAACGAATTTATGGAGTTGGGAAGGATTTGTTGTGAGAAACGGCTAGTGTGATACTAATTGAAACTGAAGATGAAGGAGAATATCCAGGCTGCTACCAGAGTGTGCAGGTCACTGAGGAAAAGTAGAATGCTAGGTAGGAAATGAAGCAAGCTGCAGCATGGATTAACCAGATTGTTTCATTGAAATTCATCCCATTTGCTAATACTACAGTCGTCTAAATGAAAAGTTACTTGTAAAGAGCAAGAACTCCTGCTGTCAGGGTGGAGCTTGCCAGGTGATGTTGGTAGAGGGAGAGCAGGAGAAGCTCAGCTGATGTTCAGTGACTGCAGTACCTGCACAGAGAGTTACGGTCGCTCATCTGTATGGGTTATTTAAACCAGTGTGCTGCTTTGGGAATGAAGAGGCCATGCACAGGGGCAATACCTCTGAGAAAGCACTGTGCAGTCATTGGAGAGGATAGAGACTTCTGCCGGAATCCTTGCTGGGACTCTTGTCACTTGATCTGAGCCTCGTGTCATGCTGCCATGAAAAAGACAGATTTCATCTTTCTTAGGTTACGCTGGTTGTGGTGTATCTTCAGTGAGTGCCACAGAGTGCTTGTGGCACAGATTCTGAGATAGTCTCTGACTTTGTTTATGCAGGGCTGGTTAGGTGATCATGGGACATAGCAGAGACCTTTTTAAAAAAAATAAGTATGGTGAGATTAGAATTTCAGCTTGTTTAGAGCAAAATTAGGGCTGCAAAATCAGTATAAATGCCATATGTTTTGCAAGGGTAATAAATACTAGATGTATAAAAACTTGTTGAACCTGGGAAACAATGCTGTCACAAGTGGGCATAAATAGATTGTAACTTTACCTAATTGTAGTTCAGAAAGCTTTTAAAAATTGTGAGGTGTTGGAACAAGTTACCAGTTGGAAGCGTAAGAGCAAAAATATAAAAGGGATGTTGGAAAGCTTGCAAGAAGATACGTCATATAAGATCAAGTTTGAGTTTGGAGAGGAAGTTTTTTTACAGTGCCGAGCTGTTGTGGAGAGCTGCAAGTGCTACCTCATTTGTGTGGATTGAAGGGATTTCAAGTTCTAAAGACAAACATGTAACTACAGATGCTAAAAGCTCCCAGTTCACCATTGGATTAATTTAGTTAATTAGGATTTTTACATGGTGAAACTTTTACCTAATCTTTGATATTTTTTTATAACCGTGAGTGTCTCTGGTCAGAAGAGCACTCTCTGTTTGGGGGGACTGATTCTGTAGAACACTTGCAGGAATGAAACAGAGGTAATTTCCCAGCTGTTGTCCAATCAGAATTCTGTGTCCTTAATGGCTCACATCGCTGATAGATTCAAGAACCAGTTGATGGCACCCATCAGCTTCATGTGACTTAGCCCTTCTCTAATAGCTGTCAGCAACCACATTTACTCTGAGGGTGAAAAGAAGCACAGCTGTATAGAACTAGTTGGAACAATTTTAAAAGATCTGGGAAGATGCTAAGAGTTCTTGGAAAAAATAACACAGCAGTCAGGAAATCTGTATTGCAGTCAGTGAGCATAGTATGCAGAAGTAGCAGAATGGAAAAACCTGTAATTACTTAACTCTAAAAACTTGATGGTCATCTTTCTAAAAGGAGATTTTGCTTTGCAACTCCCCAATAAAAGTTACTGGCTGGGAGATTTATATGACATACTGCTCTCTGGACCTGGAAAGCAAATTCAGTGGAATGAGTAGCTCTGGCTGAACACTTCCGAGAGTCTGTTTCTGGAAAACATATGTTTTCTCCAGTATCAAAGTACAGTGTTTTTATTTTGTAGGGAAGTTGATATAGGGTGTGAAAATGTTGAAGAGGTGACAGTGGAATTCAAGTGTATAAGTAAATTGTATCTTATGCCTAAATATTAAATATATACATTATCTTAAGACTACAATATTCTGTTTAGATCATAGTAATATTAAAAATTCTATTCCATTTGGGGAAGTCTTTCTGTATTCTATTGAAACTGACAAATGTGTCTATTTTGAAGTAAATTGGTCTAAATATGAGAAGAACTAATGTGTAGTTTGGTCAATTTAATTTTATAGTTTAAGATATGTAGAATTAATAGCTGATTCGAAAGATCATGGTTATTTGAAAATATAGTCAACTTAGAAGTACAATTTTAGATACATGTTGCTGGATTGCTTTGCATATTCTAGTGATAGTATAAATAATATTGAAGTTCCTAATGCTTCACAAGTAGTCTATTTTTAATGAAGTAAAATTTCAACTGGAAGATAGCTGTTAACTTTAGGTTACTGTATTTTCAAATGTTTACTTATTTTAAAGTACTGTTCTAACAATTTAAAACAACTTATTTTGGGGGAAATTTGTATGTCAAATGCTTACTTATGATTCTTTGTTTCTCTGTTTATTTTTAAGACGAGCAAAAATCAAATTAAAGTAGATCTTGTAGATGAGAATTTTACAGAATTAAGAGGAGAAATAGCAGGACCTCCGGACACACCATATGAAGGCAAGTAAAGTTTTTGTGTATGCAGTCGTTGTACACTTCAAGTCATGTGTCTTGAGATGCTTTGTTTGCAAAAGTAATTACAGCATAAAATGTAGAGGTACATGTTTTTAAAAATCTGATTTTTTTTTTTTAAATACAGATTTTAAGCTTAAAAAAACGATTTCAGGTCCGCTTCTGTGTTGCCTGAAGAGATCTGTTCTACAGTAGGATAGACTATCCCATATCAAGATTAATTTACAAATATAAGCTCTGTGGTTTAATTGGTATAATTCTGACTTTGTTTGTTTACTGTATCGACATTTTAAGCTCCTTAACCATTAAGCATCGAGAAACTGAGCTTCACACTATACAGGTATTTCTGTGATCTAGAGTGGTGATCATTCATAAACGTTGCATTTCTCCTATCTCAAGCAGAGATGCTATTACAAGTTAAATTTGGGATTAATCTTGGGCAGCCGTGTGTCCCAATATTTAATTTATACTGACGTAGAGGACTCTGTAGTAGAATTTTATATCTTTATCTCTCTTCAAAAATTATACCTTACTGGCTTTCTAGTTTATTAAAGCTGGTATCAGTAATTATGCATCTCTTACGGTCTGGTAAAAGCAAAGTAACTTCCATAAAGAAGCTTTAGCAGAGGCTAATAGAGCATGCTTCTTCAGAGATACGAAAATACTCGGTAGTGCTGGTACTTGTAAACTTTGTTTGTGTATAATATATATGGAACTGGCAGACACACCTTCTATTTAAAGATCTTTTGTAATAAGTAAGGATTTTTAATTTATTTTTAGAATTTTTGGATAGCTTTAAATCGTTGTTTTACTCGAATTTCCCATGCCAGGTATCTACTTTGATTTGAGTTTGTACTTTCAATAAAAGTATCAAGGAGTGTTACAGGCATATAAATTGTTTTGTTGGAATATGAAACAATTTTGCACATTTTTCAGTTGGTCTTTTTGCTCTGTGCCTTTGAGTGAAGAGTGGGATTTTAGTATCCCCTGAGACTGGGCACATGCCATTTGTTATTATTTTGAAAAAATAAATTCTCACCAGGTGGGGAAAATATCTGAAAATTGTTTTGTAGGTATAGAAGTATATGCACTCAAAAGCATTAGCGACTGCTAATGAAAATCTGGTTGTCACATCTCCCCTAACAGAGGACATCCCTTGTGATTTGCTTTTCTGGACTAGAGGCTGGTGCAGCAGCATTGGACTTGAGAGCAGGGAGAGTCTCCCCTCCTCTACCTTTGGGACCCAGGACAGAAAAAGAATGAGGAAATAGCCTAACAGTGGTTGATGTGGAAGAATATTGGGCAGGGGTAGATGTCAGAAGCTGACAAGAAGGGAAATTAGTCTGGAAGAAAGCAAGTAGAAAATAGAAGCAGCTGTAATGGTAGGGCTGCTGCCCTGCAGAAGTTTATTTCCAGAGTTCCTCAGCAGTCTAGTAAATAATGGTGGTTTTCCCCTCTCTCTCCCTTCCCCCGTGTGTCTGCATCTCATCAGCTGCTCATGTATAGTTGACAGAAGATAATGTCTGGAAACAATTTATTCTGGTTGTAATATGTGCCTTCAATTTAAAAGGAGAACTACTCCATTCACCTGAAATACAGACTTGTGCTAGTGATCTATTTGGAAGTGAATTACTCTATTTAGAATTTAGTATAATTGTTATTTTGCAATAGTATAGTTTGTCTTGTAAATCCAAGACTTAGTATTGTAATAATTTAACATCTGTATATAAGCAATTGGGTACTAGGAAACATCTGAATGGTAGTAGAAAAGTGTTAGTTTTGGTGTTTGTTTTCCATCCAGAGAGAATTAAACTTGCTTGAGTGAGTCAGTTTGTCAGAGCTTGCCATTTTTTCTCCCTCAGGTCAGTATTACTTCAGCTTATAAAATGGGCCTTTTTTAGATAATATATTGAGAGTTATTTGGAATTAAAGATGTATTCATATGTCACAAAAGTTAAAAACTCTATAGCAGGTTATGAAGAGGGTAAAAAAAGATTGAGATGGCTATCTGCAGAGCTGGGTTCTGTGTGATGCTGGATGCTTCAGGTAGACAAGAATTTCAAAAGTTGAGCAGTGTCTGCTCACATACTCAGCATATCCTGCTAGTGAGAAACAGCAGTATGTTTAGAGCATAATTTGTTGATGTGAGATGCAAGCATACTTACATACCTTTGAGTACATTTAAATGTGAGGATATAGTAAATATTCCTTTTGAGGGGCTAAAATTATTTTTTATTCTGATTATGGCAGGGATCTCATGGAAGAGTAATGTGATTGTATGCTTACTTTAATCTAGAAGGCATATGCATTGAGGAGCAAAATGAGAGTTACTGCCAGCCCAATTTCTGGTGTTTCCTGACATTTGAATACTTTGCTTTGGAATGGTAATATTTCTGTGATATAGTTACATGCATTTATTCCCTTACGTAATTATGAAGGGCGTGCCCAGTGTGTGTTGTCTGCATTTTATGACTACTGCAGTAATGCATGCTGCATAATTACTGACTGATGTTTTGTCATCTGTAATCTGAACAGTGACACAGCAAGAAGTGCTTTGTGAAGAAGACCTTATTAATGCAGTATTTCTGGTCAGACAGTCCCTGTGATACGGGAGGGAATTCTAGAGCCATTGTGAAGTGAAAGAACAGTTGTTGACCGTAGCTGGTGAGGTATCTGAAACCAAACTGCTGCTGCAAAATTTTTTATAGGTGATGTTGGAACATTAGTTAAGAATGTCTGAGAGGAAGAATGCCATCTATTGATAAAGTTTACAGCTTTTATTTTTCTTATAGTAGTGTTAACTCATATTGATCAATTATCAGAATATTGCAAGACACAACTTTAATTGAAACACATTTATATCCCATGTTAAAACGTGTTTGGAGAGAGGACCTTTGAGAGACTCAGTTAATGGCTGCTGGCTTTTACTTGATTCAAGAGCTTTTCAGTAGATAGATTGGGGTTTTGAAGGTTTGGATTTTTTGGGGGTTGCTTTTTTTTTAAAGCCTGTGTAATATTGGTGTTAATTTCAAGCCAAGGTTGCATGTGAGCCACAGTAAGTGCAAAATTTCTTCAAGGCAAATAGCTAAAAATTGCTCAAACTCTTGTGAGACTTATTCCAGTAGGACTACAGAAGGAATATTCTGCCATTACTGTTTAATTCAATTTCAAGCATTAAATAGCTACAAAAAAGCCATACATATGCATACTCTTTAAAAAAATTGCAGAAATATTGGCATGCAGAAGTTAATATATTAGTTATTTGCATTTTAAATGTGGTATTAAGAAAATTACAGATGTGTTTAGGTTAAGTCTTTAAGCCTATATTTTTAACTGCAAACTTCAGTGCAAAACAATAGTATATAAATAATACTACCAGCTCATCAGTCGCTGGTGAAAAATACTGGCGGCTGAATATCCTGCTAGGCAGAAGACTGTAACAGTTTGTGATAAACAGAAGAAATGGTAATGCCTAAGGATAGATTTCCTATTACATTACGAAATGGTGTGGCAGTAAAATCATGGAAGGACTGATGAATTTTTGTAATCCAGGCACAGTGTAGCTGTTTTGTTTCTTCAAACAGTTGCTGAATTATGCTTCAATTTAGAGAAAAGGAAAAAGAAACTTCCTTAAGGTCTTTTACTGACATGCGTGTCTTCAAAACTTTCTCCTGTGCTGTCCTGTAAGCAGACAAGCAATCAATTTAGCCAGTGACTATTATAATTTTGGATTTATTGGCCTTTCTTATATAGTATTTTCCATTAAAACTTCTCAGGTTATTGTAGTGTTAAGTGAGAAAAGAAACAGCTGTAGACAATAGTGTAAAATGTCAGACTGATACTAGTTTCAGGTGGAGTGTATTAGACTAATTACGTTTCAGAAGTGAGAGCTGTTGGTAGCTACTAATGTGTTTTTTGGCACAGATAAAGAGATGCCATATACTGTAACTGCTGAGAAAATTGCTTTGAGGCTTTTTTCCCCTGTGTATCTTGCTGCTAGTATTGTAACTACTTGAGAGCTGGTTTTGTTTAGCATGGTTTGCAGAGTAAATCACTCTGGAAATCTCGAAGAAAATAGATTCCAAATACTTCAGCTTCAATTCAAGAAAATGTATAAATTGTAACACAGTATACTGACAGAGGGAAAAGGTTTCTGAAAGAAGGGCAGCAGGTTGAAGAAAAAAATTGCAAGTGAGGATAAATGCTTTCAGCTTTTATAAAAACTAAATGTCTAATTTGGTGTATATGTTTTTTTATACCCTGTTCTTTTTTTCATCAAACTGCTGCCTGGCAAATGGTCTTCACTGGGCTGGCAGAGATAGTTTGAGATTACTCCAGAGGACATAAGTATTGGTAGTGAACTTGAATGTTAACAGGACTATAATGGAAATAGGATAGGGAATGATACTGTGACAAAGAGATAAAACTGACAAATGTTTAAAACTGGGCAATAGGAGGGGGTTCTGTCTACCAAGCTCGTATTATCCTTTATTGTATGCTCTGGTCCTTCATATTATATTAATGGTACTGGTGTGTCAAAGTGTTTCCAGAATTGAAACAGAAGTAACTACTTCAGGCAGCGATGTAGAACATAAGAAAAGTTACACTGGTGCCTCCTTTATTTTTTTTTTTTCCCATAGTGTGGGAGCTCTTCTTAGAGAGTTACTTGAATGTATTTGAATTCCAGAAAGTTTAAAATGAAATACAGGTGATTTCAATTGTGTAATTGAAGAAAATGTGTCATGAGGTATCAGAAAAGACTCAAAATAATGTAATATCCCATGTTCAGCCTGATTATTCTTGTGGCCTCTTTTTTCCTCTGTTTCGGAGATGTTTGGTTCATATTTTGGTATGTTTTACTAAAATAAAGCATAGAAATAATAAGACTGGGAATGAGAATGTATACATTAAATATACCTAAGAAGTATAGATACTGATTTGCATAAGCAAACTCAGCTTTACTAACTGGCTTTATATGCATTTATTTATGAAATAGATGAAATCTAAATGTATCTCCTAACTAATACTTCTGGGTAAATTTGAATTACTTGAAAACCTGTCCATTTAGAAATGGAAGCTTTAATGTCATGAGAGACTAAGCTTGAGTAATGTTCTTTTGGTTTAATTTCCAACTTGTTCTTGTCTTTTGCAGGTGGAAGGTATCAGCTAGAGATAAAAATCCCGGAAACATATCCGTTTAATCCTCCTAAGGTACTGCAAACACACATTTTTGGATAATACAATTTGGCTAACAAGTATTCTTATTTACTTGTTGGCATGTGTAGTCTCTTCTTTTTCTTTTTTTTTTTTTTGGTTCTCTTCTAGACAAGGGTTGGAACTGTTGTCTTTAGGTAGAAATAAAGCAGGATGCAAAGCTGTATCCAATCAGAAGTGTGCTCTGATTGTTCCCGAAAGTACAAACTGGCAAATGCTGGGGAGGAGCTTGGGTCTTATTATTGACCCTAATGTAATATCTTTTTGACAAGATAAATACAGTTTTCAAATAGTTCTAAATGGTGTAGAGAGTACAGCTGTCTTCCCTCCCCATCAGCATTGTTGAAGAAATGTCATAATAGGTAGTTATTGGTTCTTTTAATTTCTTGGGCCCCATAAGTTATACTTAGAAGGTTCTTGAATCTAACCTACCAAGTTTCTGGTAATAATTAAATAGTGACATGCACAGTTGTGTGTCTTGAAGAACCAGCCGAGAAATATAATAGTCTTACTGCAGCTCTGTTGAAGGAATAGATAACATGTGCACATGGATGAGAGATGAGAAATGGCAGTGGTAAAGTCACTTGTATGTTTTTCATAACTTATTGGCCTTTTAACTTTACTTCATCTTTCTAGAACTTCAGGTTTGGATTCCACTCTGAATAATGTTCTCCCCAGCCATGTGCAGCTGTACATTCCTGTGCCCTGATTTAGTCCACTCTTCAGTGGCTTATGAATCTGTAGACGCCTGAGTTGTCTGACTCAACTTCTCGATTGGTTTTCTGTTTGTCTGAAAGATGTCTTTGAACCAAGAACATGTCCTAGATCCTTATTATTTTCACCCTGAAATGTAATACCGAGAAGGAACTGGGGAAGAGGAGGAAGAGAGAGGTGCCAGTAGCTCCTGGATTCTTCGAATTACTTCCTTGAGGCTGGAGCAAAAGACCCAGAAAATCTTAATGAAATGTCAGTCAGTCTCAGTTCTTTAATCTGCACGTGTTCTGGTGGGAGCTAAAATAAAGAGAGCTGAAACAGGTTGCAGACACTGAAAGATGGGTCCGTATACCATGATTTAGTTGCTGCTTTAGGGCTTGGTGGTCTCCATTTCTGGAGTTCGTAGGCAGCTGTCAGAAACTCAGTGCACTGTAGCATAGTACTGCTTATTCTGGAGTCTTGAATTGGAAGCCTTTTTGCTTGTGTCTGGCCCTGCCTTTCATCTGAAAGATTTCTTGGGCTTGTTCAGTATGTGCTTTGACAGCCATTGTAAGCAGTCATTCACTGTGAGAAATTATCTAGTATTTACATAGCTATTTACATTTTCCAAGTGATGTATAGAGTTGAGGTAGTTAATAAGTGCCTCAGCTGACATGGTATCTTATTTTTGTCCTGGAAAGCAGAACTGTTCTGGTCTTACCTGTTTAGACACCAGGATTGCACTGATTTTATTATAGCCCTACGTGTACAGTCTTTTGCTGTGGTGCCTGACAGATAATGTGTTCTCTTCAGTGATTTGCTTGCAGGTCAGGGGCAAAAGTTGAAAGATCTGTGCTATACATAAAATGTTTTTCAGGAGTTTGAGGTGAGGAGGAGATGAGAAACAGACAGGTCAAAATCACTAGAAGGCAGTTAAAGTGCAACCTGAAATCAGGGGTTTGAAGAAAATGAAGGGGGAATTTCCAAAGGCATGTATGTCCTTCCTGAGGACAGCTTTGGTCTCTAAGACCTTTAAGAGAAAATGCTGTTTTTATCTTTCTCAGTGTCTTAAGAAACCCAGAAAACCCAAACCACCAAAACCTGATTTTAGTAATGCTCTGTGGGTGTGGATACACTTTAGTGTAAAAATACAGATATGATCAATGAATGAATGCTGGATCCTTTCAATAGCACAGAAAAGTAATAGTGATCTAGTTAAGTTTTGAGTTGGTGAACAGCTTTCTGCATATGGGGTAATGAGACAGGATGGCTGTACAAGTAGTAGCATCCACCAAAGAAATTTTTGTAATGATTCTGTAGCCAACCATTTAGCTCAACAGTGAGTGATATCCAATTCCTATGTTAAGAGTTCAGGACTTTGTTTCACTTTGTGAAAGCTAGAAAGCTCACTTGTGTTTTTGAGCTAATAATGTTAGTTTTAGGTCTGTATTTGACCATCTGCTTGTCAAAATACTTGTACTGCTGGAGGATATTTCTAACTAGCTTTGTGTGATGCAGGGATGTGAACCCATGACACGAGAAAGCAGTTAGGGATGAGTTTGGGGAGCTGGAATAGGCTGTTGCCTGTTTTGAGTAAGGCAAGGCTCTAACAAACAGCCTTACAAACTCCAAGCCTTCTGAAATAAGCAGTATCACATCTTAGTTCCATTTTCAGTATTACGTTTTCTAAATTAGTATTTTTTCATAATATTATTTTAAATGGTGGATTTAAAATGCTTACTTAGTATACTGCATTTAATTACTGTTTTTGTTTTTAAAAATTGTCTTGTTTTTTAGGTGCGGTTTATCACCAAAATATGGCATCCTAATATTAGCTCAGTCACTGGGGCCATTTGTTTGGATATTCTGAAAGATCAATGGTAAGATTCCATGTGGGTTTAAATGTGCAAAATCATGTATACTGGTGTCCTGGATAGGAGGCAACAGCTCGCCTTGCTTTTCACCTTGGGCTTATAATTTGAGATGTCCTTAGAGCACACATTTTGGTGTAGTATTCTGAGGTGCAAATATGCAAATGGAGTGCTTGGGTGATAATTTTGGAAAGCACTAAGTATGTATTATATACACAGAAAGCTCTTCCAAAAAATTTCGCACTAGGATGAACATTTCGTTGTTGACATTTTGGGTGGTTTTGTATGAGTTAAATTTTTTTTTTTTAGTTCTTTTCTGTTAACAAATACTACCTATTTGTTAGTAGTTATTTCCTTTGATCAGTTAATATTACTGCAGAAGTTTTAATAGCCAGAATCTGTGGAATAGACTTGTGTCCAAACTAACAGCTGCACTCACTGTTCATTTGTTTTTCAAAGTTTGGAATTTCATGTGGTTTGAAGATTGTGTACAACAGTTGTATGATAGACATAATACCTAGTACAGATGGTTATTTTCCTCCGTGTCTGCCCCAAAAGAATAGGACTGTAATTCCTGAGCAGATCATACCAGTATCTAATCCATTCAAACTTCAAATGCCTGTAAAGTCAACAACTTTGTCAAGAGTGCTGTTGGCCAAGCAGACAGTCGGGTTTGAAACAGAAACTTTAGAGAAGAATGCTGAAGTCGTGAGGTCTTGCTGGTGACACATCCAATGTATTAATCTTTTACAGATATACAAGATTATAGAAATCATCTGGCACACAATAGTGTAAATTACTGGAATGAAATTATCATGATCATAGGTTGTTGTCCTTCTAACTTCTGGAATGGCATGTTTTTTCTTACCATCTCAGAGCACTTGATGTTCTTTCAGGCAACAGAATCTTTCAATATACGTTCCATGGTACCTGGTATAGTTTTTCTTCTCAGTAAAGCCAGTGCACTTTTGTACCTGCATGTAAGTATTCATACCACCCTCCAGTTTCACTGGAGATTAATGACTCTTCAACTGTCCAAGTACAGTCTCCCTTGAGATCATACTCTGAAGCAGATTAGTGAATTGGCATGAGGTTGTCTGTACGTATCAAAAGGCAAGAAAGACCTAAAAAAATCATGAGCTTCTACTTAATTTATGTACTTTCGGGGGTTTTAATCAAAACCTTTGATATACTCGAGAAGGAAGGACTGGAGAGAAAAGTTGGCTTGTGTTCTTGTAATCTTTGAATTATGTCTAGCACAGATTATTTGATCTGTGTCTTATTTCTGTTATTTCCACTTGAGAAAAAAACCCGAAATGGTTAGTATCTTCCTTTGCCAAAATGTATATGAACTAGGAGTATTGGAACAAGAATTTGACTTCTGTATATTTAAACCAGCTCATACAAGAAGCACCAGTATTATGCCAGTTGTATAGTTTTAAACTCTTCCTTTGAAACACTGTCTTCATTTGGAAGCACTGAGGAGAGAATTTCACAGAACCTGGTGGTGATGGGGGGAGATTTCCTGTATACTATTAATCCCTCTTCAAATGATTCTAAATGTAGTATGATCCCTTCATTTTCTAGTGGTGCTAATTGTAAGTTTTGTTTCTTTTCAAATCATAGAATGGTAAATGAAAATCACTTGAGCATTGTTGAAGTGCTTGTCAAAGCCTCTGATCCTTTGATAAGAACAAACTCATAGCTGCCTCTGTTGCTTACTTTGAAGCATTTCTGTATTTGTGGTAGATAAGACTGGTTTTCTCCTGAGTATCTTCCTGAAACTCACTAAGCAATTTGAATGGTTAATATTGTTTAAATAAGATGTTTATTGTGCTTCAATATATGTAGCTTTAGTTAATTAAGAAATGCCCAAATCATAGAATGGTTTGGGTTGGAAGAGACCTTGACAATCATCTAGTTCCAGCCCCCCGCCATGGAGAGGGTCACCTTCTGCTAGACCAGGTTAAATCTGAAGTGGCATCATTCATAATACGTGTGCACACAGACAAAAAGAAGTATGTACAAAGTTATGCTTGCGAAAAATTACTCTCGAGTTCAGTGAAATACTCGCAGATGCCTTCTCAGTGGGCAAAGGATTAAGCTTTGAGGAAGGGTGAGGGTATTAGCCCAGGCTTCATTGTCTTTCTGTGGCAATCCTCAGAGTCTCACAAACTTGAGAGTTCGCTGGCTCTGAGAGTCATCCCCCTCAAGGAAGTGCTGATCACAACCTGCTGTGGTCCGGGAGAGCTCGAAGGATCTCAGTACTACTGTTCATAGATGGGGTCACAAGATGTCAGACTTAAATCATCAGTAAATTTCCATCCTGGCCACAAGGATGAGTTGGTAGTTACTGGAATATTCTTTGAGAAGTTCAACAACAAAAATACTATTCCACTTGGTCTGTTGTTCAGACAGAAGAAGGAAGTCTCAAGGCTATTTGTTGGAAATGTTAGACAACAGAAGTTCTGGGAGCAGATGGTGTTGATAAGCTCAAGGGAACCTAACTGTCCAGGAGCCCTTAATCTGGGCCGAGGCCTAACAAGCATTCCTGAGATCATAGCTGGCCTAAGGAGGGAGCCAGGGGGAGGACATACCACCACACACCACCATATTTACGTTTTCTGCATGTCTAGGTTGAAAAGTGGTTTGAACAAAATAACTTCATTAGAAAACAAACACACAAAAAATAAGCAATCATCCCCCCCCCATTAGTAATTTAATCTTTATGTTATTTCACCAGGCATTCAAAGGTAAATTGGACAAATGCAATTCTGAAATACTCCTGTGGAAGTATTCTAGAAAATATATTTAGTTCCACTGATGCCATGATGGTTTTTTGCCTTTTCTTTTATACCCCTTTTATATACCCTTATATAACTTTTATGTATTCTTAGCGCTTTTAACCCACATATTTATAATTCCTTAGGTTAGATAACCTAGCTGAGACCCAATATCCCATTAAGCCAGGAGACCAAACATCCTGGCAGCCTCGCGGTCGTGTCAGAATGCCCCAGACACCAAGGTCCTCTCCAGAATACATTCTGGACACAAGATAGAACACAAGATAGGCCCATCCAGGAAGAAAGTTCCTCGAGATGGGGACTTCACTCGAGCCTCTCATTAGAGAATCTTTGATAGCTATGCTAATTTGCAGGGCCTCTAATTGTGTGTGCTTTTTGGGTGCTGAGGGAGTGTGCATTTCGGGGGTGCATTTTGGTTCATTCCACTGGGACAGAGTGTTGCACCTTAGGATCCTTAAATAAATACCAAGGTAAAAACCCTTTTTTTCACTTAACCATGTTTGGTTCTTAATTTTAAGACTAGGGAAAGGCAACACAACAATCCCTCTTGTCCAGTTTTTTAGCAGCAAGATCTGTTTTTGAAGTGTCACTTCATTGGCTTGTAATGCTCTTAACTGAATAATGCTCCTTTTGTTGCTGTGTTTTAATACAAGTCTCGAATTTTGCTGCATGTCTGTTTTTCAGTGAGGTTTGAGGACTGGAGAAGTTTGGCCTATGGGCCATAGCAGGATTTTTGAAAGAATTAATAAGCTGATAAAATACTCATTTATAGATGGTAGATACTAATAAAAGATTTTAATGTGTTTGTATAGTTTTAAAAAGTCTCTTCTCTACTCTCCCATCCTCTGATAATGATTTTCTGTTCTAATGAGCATAGTTGAGATGATACTCTGCATATTGGCAGGAAGTTTTATCAGTTTGCAAAGTAATGTCTTTAAATTATTTTTAATCAGTTCCATGAAATTTTCTCCACATTGCGTGCTTGATGCTGAAATTCTTTGCAGCTGTGGATTTTCATCATGTCTAGATTTTTAAGTACCTGTTATGCCAGTTTGTTTGCAAAGCAGCTACTGTTTGCTGGTAGAATTAAAACAGGGGTATGATTTTGTAAAAGGAATACTGTTTATACTTATCTGACATAATTTTTTATTATGTGGTTTCACTTACTATGGCCTATATTTATCTTCCAGGCTACTGTTCTGTCTCAAAGGTTTAATCTTAAATATACAACACATCTAATACAGTTCATTGAAACCTGAGAACTAAATTACTTGAAAGCTGTTCCGCATAAATCCCTTGAGCAGAGATTATCAAGTGAATGTGTCGTGGCTGCATGTATGGCTACAAAAAATGTCTTGGTTTTTGTGGTTTTGACAGTCAGTAATGAATAATAAGAATATTTTTGTCATAGTGACTCTACTGGAGGATTCATGCTTCAGTTTTAGTTGGGATGCAGAAGTTATTATGAGAGATAGTACAATTTTAATAGATAAATAAGCAGTAGCCAGCTTGTAATCATATTCCTGGGCACCCAGAACTGCTGGGTTTTGTTCAGGATGTTTGAGGAGCACTGAACCTTCTTAAAGCTTTGAGAAAAATGCAGAGAATATTAACATGGTTTGAGGGAACCCTTGACCAAGCAGGCTGTCTTTCCCCTCTGTGCTATGTCAAAGCTATTCTATTATTATTTTTTTTTATTTTCTCTGATGGGTGCGCAGTTTTGTATTTGTCCTGTAAACAGTGTCCTGTAAATATGCAACAGGCTTCCACTCAAAGGCCTTATTAATTTCCTTCCAGATTTCATAAGCCATTGGTACAAGGTCCTAGAGATTTTCTCTTGGATTAATAAGCTTATTTATTTCACAAATGGAACAGATACTGCAGATTATTTAGAAAAAAGTGTTCCTGTAGCCATGTTTGGTTGACAGAGTGGAGTAGCAATCTGCTGGCGGCAGCTGTTCTGGCATTCTGCTGGGTTACCACTTGGAGTAATGAGAGAGATTGTTTCCTGGAGAGGAATGTAAAGAACATAAGTAAAAACTTCCTAGATGGAGAATTACTTTGCCTTTAAAAATGAAGAAGAAAAATAAAACCTGGCAATGTTTTGTAATCTTCTTAGGACTCTCTCAGCCCATCGAAAGGTAAAAGAGATTTCTTTCCTCGGGCATGCTGGGCACAGCTGGTTTGCTGTGCCTTTTTTTAATAACACTAGTCGCCCAAACTAGGGGTGCTCTTTTTTAATGGAAATGCCCTAAGATATTATCTAAAAAAAGAGGAAAAAAAATTAGTGAACAAAATGTGTATCAGCTCTCTTTGTTCTGATTCAGTCCAGATTTTCCTTGTGGCTTAGCAAATGCAATGCCAATAGAAAGCCAAGCTTTTGGTTTGGATGTCCAGGGTGGAGGCTTTTAGTTTCAAGTTCTCTGAGGGAGAGTGCCCCTGTAGGGAGCTCACTGATGCATGATAGTGGCCTACTCCCATTTGGCAGATGGCAAACCTGCAAGCTTGTGTGACAGCTAAGCAACATTTTGGGATGGGAGTGGGAGTCAAGGGTTATTGTAAGCTTTAGGAGCAAAGAGGATCCAGTAATGTCATGGGACAAAAGCAAATAGGAAATTTTACCTGTAAAACTCATACAAGCTGGCTGCTTGTTACTGGTGATTGGTCTGGTTTCCATTGGAGTAGTGTACCTGCTTAGAGAGTTACTGGACAAGAAAGATGGGAACCATAGGAAAAATCCAGAGTGGAGTAACAAGAATGGTGGTCTAAGCAAATACAATATACAGCGAAACATTGAAAAGCCATGTCAGTGTGCAGAATATCAAGCATGGTGAAAAACTGAAGTAAATTTTCCAAGAGCCTTCTGAGGCTTCAGTTAAGAACAGATCAGACACAAGTCTGTCCGGAGCGATACCAAACCTTGCCTTTGGCAAGGAGGAGAGAACAAAGGTAAAATGCAACCATGCAGCTCACTTGAGTTACCAGAGAAAATTGCTTGAACTCTGTAAGCTGTTGCACGTAAATCCACACCTAGAAGTAAACTTCAAATGTAAGAAGAGTTGGAAGTACCTAATTTTTCCCGGGTTCTGTTCTGGATCAATAAACCTTTGAGGTGGAAAATTCAGAAGACATGTATCTTTGCACTGGAAATTTGTTTTAAGGAAAATACAGCCTTTTTTTTTTTTTTTTCCCCTTCCCCTGGACACTCTTCTCTAGCTTGTGAAGATGTTGGGGAGGGTGTGTGTGTATGTTGCGATTTTTAGCTTTGTGGCACTATCAGTATAGATTTTCTTTCAGAACTGATGATCGGAATTGCTTTTGCTTTTTGCTGATGAGGAACAGGTCCTGCCCTACTTGTATCTGTAAATAAAATTCTAGGCAGTCATCTCCATTCACTGTATTCTCCCAAAAGAAGGTAACGGGAAGAAAGAAGAGCTTTTAAGTTCGTGGGAAATCGGAATCTATTTTTAGCTGTCCCTTCAGTTTCTTCTGTGAATCTTAATATATAATCTGAAAAATTAAAACTAAGCAATGTAGAAAATAGCAAGCCTTTTTTACTTTCTTTGATCAGGAAAGCTAATTGGTATTCTAAATGTAGAAGATTTTACATGGTTGTACGATAGTTACACAAAATACATCAGTTTTTCTTCACCATTAATCACAAACGTTAATTTCTTCTTTTGTTTAATAGAAACAGCATCTGAAGCTGTAACAGATTTTCTTTTATGATTTAAGGATGCTTCTTTTGACATTTGTGTCCAATAAAGGCTGTCTTACCATACTTGAGATGGGAAAGCTGTTTTGAGATATGAGACTTGAAAATAAGTTGCAAGCTATATTTTTAAACCTTTTTACAAATGTAGCTGAACCAGTCTTGTCTGAAACTTACTATTTCAAAGTTGAAATTCTCTGATCATATATCCATCTGTATATCTAAATGGATAAGTTGTTGCTTTTTATTGTTATTTTGAAATTGGAATGTGAGAAGTTCAAGTGCCAGTATGCTTTGTATAAAAATCTACAAATATAACAGATGAACAGGGACTGAAAGGACCTGGCAGTCTTGAAAGCCAGAGACAGCTGGAGACAGCTGGTGTCCATGGTGCCTTTGGTTCCTAGTAATGCCCCCTGCTCCCCAAAGTATATTTTACACGCCTAGAAGGTACAGTGTAAGTGGAAGGAAATTGCATGTAAACGTGGCACAAGAGACTGCGATCTTTTTTGTCATCTTCTCTACATTTTCAGATGTCTCTAAAGTAGAAGGATTTCTGCAAAGGAAAGGGCAGAACAGCTTTTATTTGGAGAAAGTACCTTTGTCATTGGTTATGGCTGATTTTTTCATGTCAAGTCTGTCTTTACAACTAGAGCAACTAACATAATAAAATTACTTAACTGGGAAAAAAGACTTTAGGTTTTATAGTGGGTGTGGTAGATGTGATAGTACCTGCAATTCACTGCATAAAAATAAAAATTATTAAATCCATTTGAGTATAGTAAGGCCTGAAAGACTTAATATTCCGTGACACCTGAATGCTGGAATAGTAAATATGTTGCATTACATTCCTGTAATACTAGCAGATGAGACTGAAGTATGTCATCAATGTGTACATTAAATAGGTTAATTTCAAGATAGTATAAACCAGTAGAGATTACAAACCCAAGGAAATTATAAGAGCAAAATAGCATTAGGTACATGTAAAGGAAAGAAAATTACTAAGGAATTGATTTGGAAGACAAGAATTGTATGTTGTGATGGTTTTGTGATTTGTCAGAACTCAGATTTAAAAGCATAAGGATTTTTTTAAGATTTAAGTCTACAAAGTTCAGCTTAAGGGACTTCAAGCTGGCATGGCAGTTAGAATGAGAAACTATGTGCTAATTAAAATCTCTGTCATTTGGGATGTTTCTCACTTGCATTTTGATGTAGAGCACTGCACTGTGAAAGCTCAGCAATAATTATCAAGCTAAAAAATAAGTTATTGGGAAAAATCTTCTAGAATTAGAAACAACTGGGGAGAATGGCATGTTGGAATGGTTAGTGACATAGCAAGAAAGCTGTGAATGTAAGCATCTAGGAACGTAATATTTGGGTGCCACAAATGTACCTCTGACACTTTACCAGCATCTATTCTCTGTTCATTGGTATACACTACTAGAGTACCTTAATACAGTGACTCAGTACTGGAAAATACATAAATTTCTGAAACCTAAGCCTGGAAATGGACTTGCACACTGTTTACTTTGTATCAGGTCGAACTGTTCCCCACCTATTATAACAAACTCTTTGCATTTATTTGCAACTATCTGAAAACAATAAACTGTTTTCTGTTGATTGAAAATTGAGGTTTGTTTGTAAGAAATTGGATGCCTGTGTTTCACAACTTTCCTCTGGCATTCATGTGTCATAATCACTTTGTTCAAATCTAAAATGTTGCATTTTCCTCACGCACCTTGCTACTAGGTCTTAAGCAGAATAAAGAGATTTCTGTATTGGTTCGAATGTCTGTGCCATTGCCACAATGATTTAAGAGTTAACTAAACTCTTCAAATCAGAAATACTCAGTTTTTACCGAGTCTCTGGGGTTCTTACTTGGTTTCCAGTGTATGCCCGCTGAAATGGTAGATCAGAGATTTTATTTATGATTAAAATCTAAAGAAACGGTGTGTTACAACTTTCCAGACTTCCGGTGTGTAATCATTTCATATGATTACTTTTGATGGTTTATTGACTTCTCTGAGCATACTGGGCTTTCCCTTACTAAATTATTGAGATCCAGATAAATGACAAGAACCTAAAACCTTAGAAGTTCCACCTCTGGAACTGTACTGCCTTCAACAGGGTTCTTTCACAGGGGCAAAGACTGACTTTACAGGACCACTGTGACTGCAGAATGTTTTCCTGCTGCCGACAGTGGTGTCAGGTCGTAGTGAGAGGAAGCCAAGGAAGTACTTTGATCGCATGTTCCATAATTAGCCTAACTTTTTTATTACTGTAGTCATAATTAGCTATGTAAATTGTTCAGTTTTATTGAAAAATGTCATATTAAAACTGGTGCAAAGAGAGAGATCTAATTTATAGAATTCCTTACCTGCTACACATATATAAAATGTAGGTCACTGCTCCTGCACGAAGAGCGCCGGCAGAGGGAGCATCCCCGGGCTGCCGGCCCCGCCCCGCACCGGGACGAGGTGCTGCTACCGGCAGTGAGGGAGAATGGCACAAGCTCTTTTGGCGTTGTTTTTTGTGTTTTTTTTTTTCCCCAGATGAAATGAATTGCATTAAGTGGGCATGGTGAAATGTGTAGGTCAAGGTACTTTGCAAAAACTTCAGAAAGCACTGCTGATAGGACAGTCCACGTATAAAACCTTATTTAAATATATATACAGAACAGTATTTCAATAACTATAAGCTGCATAGTTTAAAATTATGTTTCTTGGACTAACATTCTGTACATGAACTCATATCTTCTATGATAGTAGTACTGCCACAAGGGTGAATACAGACATGGGATATGGTAAAGGATTTTTTAAATTTTCAATTTTAGGGCAGCAGCAATGACTCTAAGAACAGTGTTGTTATCGCTGCAAGCATTGTTGGCAGCTGCAGAACCAGATGATCCACAAGATGCAGTAGTGGCAAATCAGGTAAGATACTCAGCTGACTGTGGTTTTGTAACACTTCTGTAATCTTTGCTGACTCAGGTTAGCTCCTAAGGCTTACAGGAGATAAAAGATTTTAAACAATTTATCATAAAATTGCATATAGTGTATATGAGTTGCTACACTGTTTTGTGCTCTTGTTGAACTCTAGAGTGAGTATCAGTTACTCTACAGTGTCAGGAGGTTTTGTCTTTTATTTATGTCACCTTGTGAGAAATAACAGGAGATAACAGCATAGTAAAATGAATTCCAGTATACCTTGCCTTTTAAAATCTAAGGCTTCCAGTGTAAGAAGAGCAATATGCTCTAGGTTTAAGATGAGTTTTAACTTGATGGTGTTAGTTGGAATTGGCTTGGTATGAAGTTCCTCTTCTGGATTAATGTGCATGTTGTTGAGCATTGTATTTGTTTAATATCAAAATATTATTAGTAATGACTTGGGGATAACTGTTTTAATCACTGGTTGAATTGCTATCAGTAAAATTTTATAATCAACAAGGTTTGTTACCTTTCAGACATTAGTGATATTTTTTAATACCAATAAATAAATGTCAGTTGGATCTTAGGCCATACCAGGACTGCCATTATTCTGTTTTAATTGTTGATGAAGGATAGAAACAGTCATTCCTCTGGCAATTCTCAACAAAGTCCCAAGTATGTGTGTGTTTTCGTTTTTGCTCTGGGGAGAGAGAGAGGCAGCCTGGCTTCCCCACTGCCTGGCAGTCAGAGTGTATTTCAGTAACAGAAGAACAAAGCAAGCTGATGCTGGAAGAAACTTCTATCTCAGCTATATCATCTGTAAGTCAGGACCTTCTAGGATAGGGTGACAAAGTGTGCACTCCTTCCCTCTAAAACTCAGTGTAGGATGATAGATAACCATTTTTTAGACCTGTCAGGATTTGGGGGGAAGCATGGAGATTAGAGGTAGCCCATTGCACTGCTGGGTACATGCGAGCTGTTTGCTACCACTGTACTCAGTAAGTACAGAAGGCTTGCTTGGGGGATTCTGCCATAAGGCTGCTCTGAGTAAATGTCCCTGAACACTTCTGTCAGGCTGAATTGCTCTGCCCAGGGAGAAGTGTTGCAAAGGCCAGAAAGGCCACCAGGCATGTCCTTGCACTGTTTTTTTCCCGGATGTATGCCCTTGCTGTCACACTCCCTCTTCATTAAAAAAACCACTATATCCTTTTTTACAAAGAACAAAAATAGTGTTTCCTGTTCCGGCTCTGGTAGAATTTTGTGTGGGAATCACAACAGTAGAAGCACTTGAGCTCTTACCAGCACTTGAGCTGGTAAGAGTTTTTCCTCAGCCAAAAAACTTCATGAAACTTCCTAGATTCCAAAGAGCAATTCTCCAGGCTGCCACTCAGGTGCTTGTGGGGGTGTGTCCAGTGGGACTGTGGCATGGCTGATGTGGGGAGGATTCAGTTTACTCTGTTTCCTGAAAATACTCGCATGAAAACAGTACTGGGGTTTGGCCTTGAGTTACAGGCATGTGTAAGTAGGAAGTGATTATAATGGTTTTGAGAGATATGTTGGTAAAAACCTGCTTCCTTCATGTGTTTATTTGGTGTTGGGGTCTCTTTTACTTTGTTTGGGGTTGATTGCTTTTTCCAAAACAAAAATTCACAAGGAATTAATTATTCTCCACACTTGCGCTATTTTACTAAACTGTGTGTTGCCCAGGTAAAGGGCAGTGTTGTGCAAGCTGTAGAGATGAATCTGGGGGACAACTCCTGTTTGAGTAAGAGCAGTATTTTCAGACACCAGCTGTCTGGTGTATTAGTTGCTCTGGTTGCTGGCCTTTTTTCAGTACAGCAACATGAACTGCCTCAGATTCCTGATACCAAAACATGGGCAGAAGTTGTCTTTAGGCTTTTCTCAATTCAGTGAGAAACTGGATTATTTACAGATAACCAAGTAAAGGAATTCTGTTGATAGAACACTGAAACCTAGTTCTGAGTAAAGTGCAATTATGACTAATCTTTTGCGCTTCAGCTAGTTGCTTTTTAGGCTTGGTGGTGTTCTCAAAAATATTTTTAAAAAATTAATTGAGGGAAGACCTCTTAAGAGCAGAAGAAAATGGTACTTCAGGGTGCTACTGGTGTTTAACTTAATCCTTTCTCTTTTTTAGTCATTACATCAAAAGGAATTTATTACAGACTGCTGTATTTATAACAGTGATTTATTTCCAACAGTAGATTGCCTCCCATGTTTTAGTGCCATTAATGCCATCAGATGGTAAATATACAAATTATGACATGTGGATTAGAATTAGAGGGAGGTGGGCAAGGCACACAAAGCAGTGTAGTTGGTTGTTGTAGGAGAGGCAAAATGAAATGTACAGCATTTTACTGTGCTATATAGATCTAATTATTACTTTCATGTATAAACAAAATGACTAAGAATGATTATCAGCCATGTTTCTGTCCTTAAAATGTACCTAGTTATTTGAAAAATAAAATCTTGTTTTATTAAAGTAATGATTTAAGGGAAGAGAGGTTTTTTTTAAGACAGAAAACTTGATATTGCATACAAAAGTTGTTAAAATGGGAAAATCATGTAACTTTTCTGAGTACAGTTTTTGACAGATGACCCACTTTCTTGGCAGTTGAGTTCTTGGCACACGCTAAAAATTCTCTGCGGTATGGTCCAGTCTGTCGTTTATTGAAACGCTAGTTAGTGACGAGATTGGTACAAAACAATACAGTTACATACTGGCATGGGTTTTTTCTGGTAAATAATAGCTTGCAGGAAGAGTTGCAGCTCCCTACCTTTTTGCACTTGCTCACCCATTTTTCAGCCCTTCTTCTGTCACCTGTGTGATCACAATCCTCATTCTCAGGAAGAAGCCTGGTAGTAGAATGTTGTCCCGGACTGCAGAACTGCAGGCCTACTTGCAGTGTGTAAAACCATGTATATTTTTTAGTGATTAGAGAAATGCATTAAAGTAGTACACAGTACCATGTTCAGGAGAGGTTAACATAGGGATAATTTGTACTCTGTCACACTGAATATAAATTTTCAGCAGCTGTGCTAAATATAGCTACTTCACTTCATTCGGTGTGATTGAGAGCAGTACCTGGTTGTACACATCAAATACCCATAGTGCCTAATTAAGGCAAACTCATTATATCAAATGCTTGCATAGGTTTCTTCTTTGTGTAATCCTCACCTCTAAATTTACTTCAAAAATAGCAACATGATCAGTATGAAACACTGCAGGAAGAATGATGGATTGCAGTCTGCCATATTGTCTTGCTGTTTGGTTGGATTGCTGAGTTGATTTAACTTTCCCCTTTCCCCCCTCTCTCTTTTGTGTAGTACAAACAAAATCCAGAAATGTTTAAACAGACAGCTCGACTTTGGGCACATGTGTATGCTGGAGCACCAGTTTCTAGTCCAGAATACACCAAAAAAATAGAAAACCTTTGTGCTATGGGCTTTGATAGGGTAAGTATGAATAACTTAAATATTTTTCAGTAAGGGCAGGGCAACTACATGTGTATAAATACAGGAAGTCATCAGTATCATCAGAATCTACTAAAGTAGATTTGCTACTTCCATGATGTTGTGTAGGTCTAATTATTCTGTTTTGCTAATTATTTTTAAGAATTGGAGTTTAAAATACTAGGTTACAGATAAATCTTGTGAGCTACCCCTGCCTTTTTGAAACAATTTTTCTATAAATTATTATTTGAGATTTAAGAAATGGTAAACTAATGTGTTTTGATTAATCTGTGAACTTTTCATTCCACTTCCTGGAGCTGCAGATTCACACACTGAAAATATTATTGCTTTTGTTTTCTCATTGCAGAATGCAGTAATAGTGGCCTTGTCTTCAAAATCATGGGATGTAGAGACTGCAACAGAATTACTCCTGAGTAACTGAGCCATATAGAGAGAGCTGCTTCTGTAGTCCAGCTTGCCCCTTCTGGAGGAGCATCACCATCTGTTATTCCTAGGATTCTATATAGATTCTCTTTCAAAACTGGCACTCTTGCCTGATGATGCTATCTAGGCACTATTGGAGACTGAAAAAAAGCGCTCTGTAAATAAAGCTAATTAAACGTCTGTGTAAATTTAAAAAGGGGAAATACTTTAATTTTTTTTCTTACTAAATATTGTAAAAATTCTTTGAGCTCAGCTAAGATAATGGGGGAAAACCATGCATACTTTAGTGTTTAGCAGTGTGACAAAGACTAGCAGGAACTTGCTTCAGGATTTTAATTTAGTAATTCAGAAAGCAACATTTTGAGTGTTAGTCATCAAAATTGTTGGTGCCACTCATCACAGTTATCTTACTGTTTTTAACATGGATCCTATGTGCCTGTGGATTGACCTATATTTGCATGCTTGTACTTAATAGACATACTAGGTAGGGTCGCTGAAGAGAGCACCATTGAAATACTCAATTGCTTTTGTAACTTTTTCCCTGACAGACTTTCAAGACTTACCCAAAGTTCCAAATGGTGACCTATTCAGAACCATTTTCTTTCTAGCTTATTAATTGGGAAACCTGATTCTCCTCTCCCTTACATCATACTGTTGATTATGTTTCATCATCTGTGGGTATTATGTGTGCCATTGCAGTAGTCTAGGCTCCCCTTTAAAAATATATATTTTCAATTATCAGTAGTGATTTTCATCCATCGTGTTTTCTACACAATCATGTAAGGAGTATGCCTCAATACAGCACAAAAAGATGGAGCTGGTTTAATTTCCTTTTTTTTTTGTTTAAAATAGCTGTAAAGTGTTCCTTAGTACATTCTGGATAATATGATTTCACGGGGTTTGAAGGAGGACAAAGCTGATTCTCCGGTGTACTGAGAACAAAAAGAAATTTTTTGAGTACTTGATATGATGCAATCAGCTGTTTTTTGCAGCAGTTTTCTAGCTTTATTTTGGGCTTAAGTTTAAGGATTGCTTACCAGGTACTTTAAAATTCATCCTTGCTTGCATTTTTCTCTGGTTAACACATGGAGGCTGTGTTGGTGTTTTTACTGTACATACTTCAAATGCACATAGAAGTAGAAGTGTGTTCTCAATTTAGCTTTTTTTGGGATTGATGTTTCTGATAAACGAGAACTGAAATCTTACCTTGGCTTGTACATACAGTCAGTCTTTTTATTTGTATTAAAATGACATTTCATCCTGAGTGCAAAAGCTTGAAAATTATTAGTGTTGCAACTTCAAACACTAGTACATCTATTTAAAGAGAGCTGTAATGTCTTTGTGAATATGATGCTAACTTTTGAGAGTATATCTGACAAGGAAGTTCAGAGAAATCCTGAGACTAGAGAGTGGAGATTGTGGATAATGGAGTACTGTATCAGTCATCTTTTCTATGACTTTTTTGTTTTGTTCTGTTCTTTTTTTTTTTTTTTTCTTCTAAGCTGTGGATTAATGGGGTGGGGAAATATATGCCTACTTGGGGTTTTTCTAGAGCTATGAAGTACAAATTGAAATAGTTTTGTACTTCGTAGTCTGTTTATAACTCATACTAGATGAAATCAGGAACATTATGGTATCTGTTAAATACCTGGAGTGCAGTAGTGGCGAACAGAACCAGAAAACAGAGCTCTCGAGACCTGGCTGGTTCTGGGATGTTCCCTGTACTGCTCTGTCTGATGTGTCCAAACTTAAAACAGGGCACAGACAGTAAATACTTTGAACTCATATCAGTGCAATACTAAATGCATTTGCTTAGTCTTTATACTTACTGCTTTTTAAGATGTAGTCAGTGATCAGTTTTCTTGGGTTTTCTTGAGTTAGTGTAAATCATTTGCAATGATGCCAAAGGAAATGAGTTGTTTTGACTTTCCTTATATTTATTTATTTTTTTAGCAAGAAGCTGCTACTGTTCAGCTGGTTTGCTAGGTAAAAACCAGGGACGGTAGGAAACTGGCAAAATGCTACTTGTGTTAATCTCAAGTTGCTGTCTTTTCTGTTATACAGGCTAAGAACTTCTTGATTACATCAACACCTTTTTTTTTTTTTACCCTGGTGGTAAATATGAATTGCTGACTACTTTCCCTTGTTCTTCGCTGCTATTTATCAAAACAAAGAACTTGGAAATCATTGTCGGGGACACAAAACTTCTTAGTTATGGGCTTCTGAATGTGTCTTTTGATAAGACCAGTCTCCTAAGAACAGCAGGCTTCTCCAACAGTATGTGAAGTGATAAAGGAACCCAGGGAAAGGGGGAGAGGGAGAAAAGAGGTTCTTAAGTGAACATGGTCACTTCTGAAAGAATGCCCTGTTAAGTTTTACTTCTCTCATGAAGTTACCTGATTTTCTTCTCTACTGCGAAACACTTGTCTTCCCCTTCCCCCTTAGGTGTAAATGTTGGATTCTGGGTTTTGCCCTCTATCCATGTGCTTGGTAGCTTACTGCTAGCTCAGGTGCTGGCAGGAAGGAAGCTTCTCAAGAAGTGAGCTGGGAAGGAAACATGACCCAGCATTAAGGAGACATCTTTGGTCTGAAGTCCCTCTGAATTTTGACATGTCACTCCTTTATAAGGAATGTTTTTGTATTCTTGGTAATTATCAGAGTTGAATATAGGGATGATGTTGTACAAGGTTAGTTTAACTGCAGCTGGGGCTGAGCCCTAGGAATTTTGCTGTTAAGTGTTCAGCTTATCCTTGTGAGACATTGTACATACAAGTGGTAGTTCTGTTTTCTGTTTCACTGAACATCGCTATATTCAGGGCCCTGTGCATTCACAGACGTGGAGTTGCCGTGCAGCCCACTAAGGACCTGGACTCGGGCTGCACATTTACCACTCCTTGCAACAAGACATGAAACATGGGTACAGTGGCTTTCTAAGTACAAAGAAACCATGCATTGTCTTCCTCTATTGTGCCAGAAGATGGCTTGAAACAGTCATTTTGAAGTCTAAATGGCCCCATTTTTCTAAATAAGGTATTGGTAATAACACGGATTACCAGAGCATCCATTGGATTTCACTGCTGAATACTTTAACATGCATCCAGCAAAGTGGTTTATCCATCTTACCCGGTTCCTCCAAGAGCAAAGTACAGCTTTGTTCAGAGGTGGAGAAATGCCGCTTCCTGTTGCCAAAAGCCTCCATTTTCCCAAGAGTACCAAAAGCCCTGACTATATTCCACCGCCTTGCCAAATTCACAGCTTCCTCCCATTCCTTCTGTGAACAAGCTGTGTTCTCAGTGTGACAAATTGGTGCGTTTTGGAGACAAAAAACCCTAGGAACATATCCTGGAAAGATGTATAATTTAGTGCATTCTGCATACTCCAAACTTTTTTTTATTATTTTGTTTAAAGCTTGCAACAGAGTACATGGGGCCTTGACTATAATTGGTTCGGTAGTATTTATGAGCAATTAGGTACTACTGGTGTATGAATATGTCTTAGTTTTTTTTAATTATCACTGTATTCAACTGTTTTCCATGTACATTGGTATTGGAACACTGACAAGAAATAGAGGAACTTTTTTTGTTGTTGTCTGAAAGGAGGAATTAAATAGCCAGAAAGAATCTTACCTTGTAACACCAAATCTGCATTAGATGGTGTGGGTAACAGAAACATTTAAACTATGCAAATTTAAGCCTAACAGCTGTGACTCAGACTAGGCACTTCAGAGCTTATGGATTGCTTATGTCATTGGGGAAGGGAGAAGGGGAGTGGGGGCAAATCAAAACACAGATTCAAGTGAGAGTTCTTGTTTACTGCGTTGGTCATGCACTGTGTTGGGAAGTTTTGTTTTTAGCACAGGGGAAGTCAACTGTGCATGTCCCTTGTTCCCTTCTGAAACCACCAAAAGCTGCTTAGACTTGGAGGCTTGCCTGAACTGGGAAACATTAAATTATTTAGCAAAAACAATTGGTTTTACTTAAATGCTGACAAGCAGAGGCAATGAGAAGATGAGGTGTCCTCTCCTGCTCTGTTTTGTTGATGGAGTTGATGAGCTGAGGGCACGGATTTGTGACCAGGTGCTTAGTTTTGTATGGTTTTGATGAGCAGCTGGCTCAACAAGAGGTAGCCGAAGTGCATTTCATCAGCATCTGTTGCGTCATGGAACTAAAGCATGAAAGTCAAGACGCTTGTGGGTGCCTAAAGCCTCTTCTGGGAAGACCAAATAGATGTTTTCAGTGTTACCATCCTCGTTTTCCAGGCTTTCTCCTAGGGCTAGGCAAAGGGGCAATCACTTCTTTCTTGCTGGTTTTCTGGCTTGTTCCAAACCTATCTGTGAATGATGTAGGTAGCTCTTCCTGCTTGTGGCGTTTGTGTCATCAGCTCATTCATCATTGGACTCACAAGACCAACTGTCGTCGGTGCATTTGGCTTCTGGCTTGGTCGTTCCAGCTGCAGCGCTCTGTTGGCAGCAACCTGACTTTCGATTTGTTCTCACTGGACAAACCCTTGCAAATCCTTTGCCCTGTACTGTGCTGTGCTGTTCGATCTGTGCTGTTACCTGCTTTGTAGGCGTCAGCCTGGCTCCAGGATTGCTCACGGTGCTGAGCCCTTCATCAGTCGTGCGAGTTCAGATCCACGGCTCGCCAGACGAGGAAATGTGCTGTGTGACAATGCTGTGCTTGTCTGGTGTATGAGCTGCAGTGAGTGCTGCTGCTCTGGTGCAGTGTCTGAAGAAGGCTGCCATCAGAGGAATGCTGATGTCAACTGCTGAAGAGCCCTGCTTTTCACTTACCTTTTCCATCCTAAGTTCTGGCTTTTCTAGTAAATAAATATTTACCAATAAATACTGCAGGAGATTGGTTCCTGAGCATCAGACTTCCTGGGGAGGAGGAACGGGGGTGGGGAGGCTGGAATGCAGCATCGGTGTTTTTTGTCTTGAAAATAAAAGCTACACAAACACTTTTGTACACAAATGATTTTTTTAAATAAACACACATTTTAAAAGATGTTGATTTTTCACTGGGAATGCTTAACAATAAATGCATGTTTCCCTGAAAACAGTTTTCATTTTATTTCTGGCAATTCAGATTGTTCTGAGATTACAGGGTCTACTGCCTCCATGTCAGTAGCAAGAGCGAAAAGGATGATCATTTCCAAGGTGCACATTAAAAATTTTTGAAGAAGAAAATTGTGTAAATAGAAGTTGTGTAATGGAATCGTGTGCTATTTCAACTAGGACTGCCTCACGTGCTGGCCTGAGAAATACACGCACCACCTCTTGTCTTCTTTCAAAGGCTGCGTCTGAAGAAACAAAGCTGATAACTCACAGAGGAAAAGTTCTCTCTGCATTTTCCTGCACTGCTTATGTTTGTGTCATCTTTGTACATTTTAAACTACATACCTCAAACTGCAGTTGGTTCATGCACAGGGAGGTGACAGCCTGGTGGCTAATGCCACTGCCCTGCTGTTCAGCTCTAGAAGAATCTAGGTGAGATGATGACTATGGATTTGCTACCAGTAAAAACTTCACCTTTTTGGCATTTGTCAACGTTTGTTAAATGGAGTGAAGCAGTTTGAAGGCAGCAGCTGCACAGTGGAAGCAATGAGCAGTGACTTTGCTGTGGAGCTGGTTGTAATACTCTGTTTCAGATCTGCATTCCCATCTTCAGGTGCGTGTTTGTCCCTGGGCAGGTTTTGCAGGTTTCTGGGCAGGCTCTACCAGCTGGGATAGTGCTGCACAGTTTTATGGTGTAAGATGTTGTCTGGGTTTTCTGTTTAATTTTACTGTTATCAGGAGCTGTGGTGTTCTGTGGTACCTCATTCTTTAAGGGGGTGAGGGAGAGGGAGCACTCCCAAGTCCCTCTCCTGCAGGTCTTAGCCTGACATTAATTCAGAGGAAAAAAAAAAGTCCATATTTCCCAGTTTGTGTAGTTAGACACTGACATGAGTAACTGAGAGCTGCTTTATACTGAAATACTTGTGAAGTTGTCCAACAGCCTTGTCATTTCTTCCAGCGCCCCGAAACTGGAAGCGAGTTCACAGCTGAAATGGACTGATGGTGCTTGCTAGCTTGACTTGTCCTGTACTTAGTTTTCTGTTTCAGTGGCTGTAATACTGACACATTTGGCTCTCAGACGGGTAACTGTTACCTCCAATACAGCAAATCCAGGATTTTAAATTGTTTTTAAGGTCAAGTCTGGATCTGGAGCACCCGTGTCTGGTATAATGTCAAATAAATTACATTGCTTCACTTAGTGGCTGCTTTGTGTTGAAATACATGAATTCTTTAGGTGGGTTTATGACAGCCTGGTATAAAATAAAGGGTAATAAGATGGGCTGGTGAGGAAAATGGAGGGGGGGAGAAGGGGAGGTGGGAGAGAACCTGTTTTGTGCTGGTGATACCTGAACCACCAGTCTGCTTTAGCACCCCAAGTCCTCTCTGTACAGCTGCCTTTGCTTACAAGTGGTGCAGGGCATGGGCTTATGGCCCCCTGCTCCTGCAGGGTGGGGAGAGGCACAGTGCCCTGGTCTCTTCCCTTTGTCTTTCCCAAAACCTCTTCTCACAACTGGCAATTTAAAAACATGATGATGGTGAATAGTCAAAGCTCCTGCTGACCCTGAGAGGTTTGGGAAGTTCTGTGCAGCTGAGCCACATTACTGTATCAGGGCAAAGCCTGCTATCCCCGTTTTTGTACATCTACCTGCTGCCCAGGTGCAGAGGTGGGTGGGAGGGTGCCTTTCTTGAAAGAGGAATCTTTTGCTGGTTACAGCCCCAAAAAATAGGACCCAGTTACACACCAAGATGGATTTTGGTTCAAAAGCAGACCTAGAACTGGCTGGTCCCATTTCACACTGCAGTCATAACAAAGAGCAGGCACTGCTAATCGTGTCATTGCCACTGCTTTGAACTTCCATCAACACAAGGCTGGAAAACAAACACCAAACACAGAGGTGGTCCTGGGTGTTTCTGGAAGTGGTGGCCAACACATCTTCACCTTTCTGCAAGAAACTCTTGGGTGTGAAGCAGTTTATCTGTGCAGAAAGTGGCTTAAAGGATCCAAAGCTGTCAGTGCAAATGGGAAGAAAACACTTGATGTTTATGGCTTTTACGGTTAAAGAGGCAACTCCAAGACATGAATCCTGTGTATGAGCTCTCTATAGGTGAATGACCTGCTGGGATGGGGGCATGTTCTCACTCTTTGCTTGGCACATGTGTTGCCCACTATAGCTTATTCCACATTCCAGTCTAATGGTCTGAACTACATCAAAAATGCTGGGATAAACTGTCTTCAGGCCAGTTACTTATCAGGAGGGAGAACTGTTTGGAAGAAGACATGTATGAACAAAGTAGTTGTCAAAATTCACTGGGTCAGACAATGCTGAGGTGGAGGGGGAAAAAACAAAGCACAAATCAACCCCCAAAGTTTCTTCAAAATGGAGAGTTGTTCTTTGTATTGTTCATGTGCCATTCTTTTCATCTCTGAATGGTTCTCACCCTTGAGGAATTCAGGAAGGGGAAGTGCAGAATCCTGAACCTGGGGAGATAAAACCCAGGCACCAGTGCAGGCTGGGAGAACTGGAAAGCAGCTTGGCAGAAAAGGACCTGGGGCTTTGGGATCTGGACCAAGCTGAACATGAGCCACCAACCTGTGCTCATGGCAAAGGCAGCAAACTGTGTCCTGGGCTGCACGAGGCAACGTGCCAGCAGCAGGCTGAGGGAGGTGATCCTGCCTCTCTGCACAGCCCTAGTGAGGCCATATCCAGCAGGAAGCCAGGTCCTGCTCCACCAGGATGGGCTGGAGGGAGCCAGCTGTCCTCATAAGAGACTCTGAACTCAGGGGGGCTGGGTCTGTTCGATGTGACTGCAAAACAAGCAAATACACAAAAGGGGCCACATCCTGCAAGTGTGAAATGGCAAAGCCCTCTTAATAGCAAAAAGGTTAAAAAACCCCACCATCAACCCAAAAGAAGAAACAACCCATGTTTTGGCTTAAAGGTATGTTTTGGAAAGAAAGCAGCTCGATGCAGAATCAGAAGAAATTCTGTTATCATTTCGGCCAACTGCTTTGGGCAGTTTCCAAAGCCACCCTCATGAAACAACGCGTGCCAGGGAAATGCTTAGAGCGGGAGCCCTGCCCTGCTCCCCTGGCAAAGGCAATGAGCACCCTGGCACGTGGTGCAGCTCCCCCGAGGCAGCAGGAGGGTAAGCACAGCAGGGTAAGTGGTCTTCTGGAGGAGCAACATGTTATGATATCAAGGCTGAAGAGTGACCAAATAAAAAATAGACTTGAGCTCTTGACAGCTGGTTAAGATGGCAAAATCTGTCTTAGTAAATTTAACAGAAGGCCCCTATGTGTCTGATTATAGCTCTGGGGGTAGAGGTGCCCTCAAAAACGGCCACACAGCACCTAATACATGGTGGTTACATGGGAAAATGCTGTGTTGGTCAGACACAACATCCTTGGGGAAAGTGTGTAAGGAGATGGAGTGAGGCGGTGGGGAAGTGGTGCCAGAGCACTGGGAGTGCCCATCCCCCTCTCCATGGGCACAAGAAAAGCTCCAGGGAGCAGAAGCCTACAGCCAGCCTGGGGGGTGATGAGTCAAGGGGGGTGATGGATGCAGTACTGGGTGTTTTGCTGTGACCAGTCCCCTACAAGGGACGTGATCTCAGGTTGGTATTAATTGGTTGGGAGTAAGTTTGGCCTGGAAATAGGAAACTTTTCCTATTTCCATTCATTTCTCTAGGGATGTACCTCTGGTTCTATTTGTTTACAGTCTCCTGTTCAGGAATTTATACACATTGATACACTCTGAAGGATGATCTCACCAGGAAGGTATCTGAAACTTGGAGAGCCAGAGATTCGACCACATCTACCTCATGGTCAACACACCGGGACTGCTGTGAATGCCACCATCATCATCAGTGTGTGGTCTGTGAAGGTTTGGTGTTTCCTACACGTGTAGAAACTATAAAGGATTAAAAATACATCCTATTTCTGCATGAGGGGATGCTGGATCTCCTGTCATGTCTTGTAATAGTCCAGATGACTAGAAAACCTCCCTAAAGCATTGGAGATTTGGCCATTTAATACACTACGACAGACTGAGACAGCTCCAGAGGTGTCTGTGGCTCTCACATGGGTAAGTCTGGCAACACACAGGTTATATGAGCCAGAACCTGCACGGCAGGTGCACTGTGAGTAACAACCCTCCTGACAAAGGGAGCGGTAACAGCAGGAACCAGGTGCTGACCTAGGGAGGATGGAGGACACCAGCGCTGAACATGGGGGTCTTGTGGGAAAACCAGACCTCAGAAGCCTGTTACTAAAGCAGAGCCTGATAAACTGCGACGTGCAGGCCCCCCACAAGCCTCAGAAAGGAATCAAGGCAGAGTCTGCTTTCTTCCCAAATCCTTTTATGCTCAAAGCTAAGCTCATGTAGATTAAAGTGAGAAGGTAATGCAGAAGACACAATGTGCAGGCATGGATGGATACAGCAAAGAGGGCCTTGGAGAATAGCTGGGAAACAATGTACTGCAAGGCTGAGCTAAGGGGACAGGAAAGGGCACTAGGGGAAGGCACCAAGCTATTCTGTCATGCTCAGACAGCGGGTGTGCAGAGCAGCTTCCTTGTCCATGTCCCAGCCTGAATCCTGTCCTGCTGTAACAGCATGAGGAAGGATGAACAGTGCTTGCTGCTATCACCATCCAGAATAATTTATCCAGATTGCAGATTACTCTCTCCTTTCCAGGGAACGCTCGGGGGTGGAAGCAAGTGATGGCTTGAATTCAGTGTCTCCTAATTTCACAGGAAGTGGAGAAGAGTTTTTGTGTGGGCAGCAGGGAGCAGTGAGCGCAGGACACCGTGCATGTACTCTGAGACAGCAAATAAACCTCCTGAGAGGAGACCGATGGCTCAGACCTCTGCCACCAGCATAAACCCAGCTTATCTCTGGTTTGGGGACAGTACCTAGGGCACACAGTGACTCTCCACTTGCTTTACAGCCACTGGACCCAACACCAAAGAAACAGCCATAATCACCTTCCGTCTCTTGCTTTAAGAGCTTTGGTGCATCAGAGTCAACACATCAATTTCTGCTTCCAGGGCAATGAGAGAATTAAATGCCTGAACTAAGGAGCAGAACATGTATTTCTTGTTCTGGAGCATGCCGAACCTGCAGTGTTATGACCTGAGCTCTTGTGGCTGGTAGGGCTGTAGGTAGCTCAGTATTCCAGAGCTATTTGGTTGAGCTTTTTCCCTGAGCTGGCACATTGCTGAGACTACACGGCTGCCAGCATGACCTAAGTGAGTTACAAATTGGCTTAGATAACCTGTGCTCCCAGTGAAAAGCTGGTGTCTCCTGCTGGCTGTCCCTCCTCACCAAGTCACACAAGACTCAACTGCACCATCCACTTGCATTGCCCATTGATGTCTCGGCTCTGCTGACCATGGATAGAGCTGCACAGTTGTTGATGAATCTCCCAGGTTCAAAGTTGAATGGCTCCTCAGTAATTTCCTGTCAAAGCTGAAGGGGTCACCACGAGCCTGACTTCCTCCTGTTGGCTCACAACACCCAGCCACTGCAGGCTGATGGCCCTGATAAAAGTGTCAGGGTCAGGACTTGCCCTAGGCAGAGAGAGGCTCTGTTGCAGGTTGTAAAGGTCTTTCCATCAGATGAATAGGAGGATTTGTTCCATTGGTATGACGACCTCCCTTTGCCTGACATGACATCAGGGCTCTGAGGACCAAGCTCACAGCAGCTCCCAGCACATGATGCCGACTGAGTTTCGCTGCAGAGCTGCTCCCACCAACCACCAGAGTACGTGGGGCTGTGCCTTTGGCTTTTTCGGCCTGAGCGAGCAGGAGGTCGGAACTGCAACAAGCCTTTGGCCGTGGTCCCACTAGTCTCTTTTACAAGCAGGTGCACATGCCAAAAACTGGCTCATCTCCTTCCAGACTGCAAAAAATAGGGCTGGGAAGTTCCCTGGAGCCAGAGGTGTTCCTATTCTGAATCTGAAGTATACTAGGGAGTGTGGAAGTAGCCATCCTGTGGGTCACTGACTTGGTGCTAAGGAATCTCTAATGGAAGCAACTGGGGCATTTGCCCCCTTTGGTCTCTCATGTAGAAATAACAGGACATCCTGGATCCACTCTCCTGCCTGAGGCTGTGCAGCTGGGAAGGGATAGGTTGTCAGCAATCACTTCCAAGTTCTGCTCCTGAGGAAGTCCGGTCTTGTTTTCTGCCTTCGAGGAACTGAGGCAAATCAATCCACAGAAAGTCTGGATTAAAAACCCTTAAGGAATGGAAGCTGCTGTTGGTCTTTGAAGTTTAAGAGTATTTTACAGTATTGTTTAAGCTTCCTTCTGGCCATCTGAGTACCTGGGGTACTCATGAGCACGATGACTCCCTCCTGTCAGAAATTCAAGCAGGGGAAGGCTCGAAGGGACACAAAAAGTGCTGCTGTACAGAACTTTGCTCCCTGCTTTTTAACACCTTGCTGCTCCCTGTGCAAATCCGTTCCTGCAGAGACACAATGCCCTGGGCTGAGACCAGCCACTCTGTGACTAATGCTTGGTTATCAGCTCTGTGCACCTGCAGCGAGGCTGGCCAGCAGACTTCATGGCCCAGCTTCCTTAGTTTGGGCTATTTCCCTGAGCACCAATTTGAGATTTGATTTCCAGGCACAAACAGAACTATTACTGCTGATAAAGACAAGAGAAGTAGGATCCGCATGGATGATTTCTCTAAGAAGCAAGTTGCATTTGTGTATCGCCAATGTTTGGTGATCCCAGATCTTTATCTTTAGAAGAAACAGTGCAGCTGTGACAGCTCCATCAGTTAACTTGCCACTCAATAACCAATCTGATGCTAAACTTGTTCCAACAATGTGAGCTAAGTATCTAACAGCTAGAAGTACATTTTAGATAACATTTTGTTATTTATCAGTTCTAAAACTTACAAGGCTTGTCAGCATGTGCAGAAAAGGTTGTAATGCATATTACTTCTTCTGTTTAAGATTGCTCTACAGAACATTATTTTATCCAAAACAACTATGCAAATTTAGTTTTGTTGAGTGGTAGAGGTTTAATTTAGTACATTACAAAGTATGTTCTCAGAACAGCCTTCCTGTCTTATTGTGATGAAAGCCGTGCAGCACAGGCAGTGGAAGACAGAAAGAAACAAATGTATGTCTGCTAAGAAACACAGCCAGACTTATGAAGATGGGAACTTAAAAGATGGTAAGAACTTAGCTCCAACTATGTAACTGAATGTGAAACCTCAGCACCTTTAAATCCTACACTGGTAAAAAGCCATAAAAACTGTGTTTTATTTGGCTTCCTAATGGGACAATCCCCTCTCCTTTGTATACTATTTGAAAATTGATATATGGCCAAGTACACACACACCCCACCACCCTCCCTTTTCTTTGGAATATTTTCCCTTTAATTCCAGAGTTTTATACTCATTACTCTTTAATAGTTCTTATTTTTAAGGCCTCAGCAGCACTGGCAATGCATAAATGTTGTCTGTGTTACAGTGGTGGGTGGGCTTTCTGTGTTGGTTCCCCAGCCCGGCTCCTGCGTGCGGTCAGCGCTCAGGGCCCCCGGCCGCGGCTGCAGCTCTGACACCAAGGTGCTCACCCGTCGCTGAGGCAGCTCCCGACAGCACCACGGCTGCCCCGAGGGCTTCAGCAGGAACACTGGGGCAGGCAGGGAAATTCTGTGTGCAGCCTCGTCTGGGGCAACTTCTGAGGCAGTGGGGGCCACCACTAGACCCCTCTGGTAGTGCCTGTATGCTGCATTTTGGCTCAGACAATTATGCAAAGTGTAACTGGCTCCATGAATGTACCAACTGACTGTAGTGATGATCAACACACGAAAGTAACTCAAATGTCCACATTAAAAAAAAACAAACCAGAGGAAGAAACTCAACATAATCCCATCTGCAGAAAGACAATTGAAAACCATGCTCTGAGCATGGCACTGGACCTCCAGAACCCCTTTTTAACCTAAACTGTTCTGTGATGATTCCTAGAGTAATTTGACATTGTAAATAATTAAAAACTGACCAAAAAATAAAAAGGAAAAAATCCCATAATTATCCACTTCACAAAAAGCAAAGCTTTTGGAAACAAATCTGAATTACTTGGAAGATTTGTCAAGTCCAGATTTCAGATCACAGTTAAAGGCACACCACGAGGCACCAGAATTCATTTCTAAAAGCAAGTATCTTTTTCAGGTAGCACCAAAAAACTTTGAACTAAAACATTTTAAAATTAATTTAAACCAAAATACTCGTAACTTTTGTGAGATGGAAGTATTTGACCAGAGCACTAAAAAGAAACTGCATTATCATCAGTAAACTTTGTAAAATTATTTCAGTTTTAGAAATCAAACCCCTGATAGATGCATAATTAAATGAATTTAAAATCTCCCAGTCTCCCTCTGTCAAAAGCATTTCAAATCCTTCAGGTCAAAGCACTGCAGGTTGCTTCAGAAGGGGAGCTGCACACACTGCTTTATGCACAGACTCTGATTTCCGGATACAGAAGAAAAGTAACACCAGTTGCACACTTGCTAAGAGACTTAATTCATATTTAAGAGCACACAACTGCACCCTACCCATTTCAGGAGCACAAGCAACTCTTAACTAATGCCACCAGTATCCAGCTCTTCTGTATGAATCCAAGGATTTCAAAATTTGCAGAAGAGAAATGGGGAACTGAGGCAGTGAGAAACAATGCAAACTCTTCACTGTCACTCTGCAGACCAACCCAAGCCCCTGCACGAGATAAAGCAGTGTAACTTTACCTAAAACACTTAACTTTTAAACTACGTAACTGTCTGCATTACAGTTCTTCACTCTGTTCAGTACTTCTGTGAATGTCCAAGCCCATGTACAGATACAGCAATTAGTTTTCTGGGAAAGAAAGGAAAAAAAAAATCAAAAAAAGACTGCCACATGACACCTAGAAGCGTTTATTTTATGCAACAAACTTAAATATGATCATGTGTACATAAAAGTGTACACTGTATCTATGCTGAACAATGCCAGGAAACGTAATATTGATGCAACAATCTTCTAAAATAAACATTAAAAAATGAGCCTGGACAGGAAGACAAAATGCAAAACAGACTTACTTCCAATCAGCACAATGCTTAAAATTGAGAGCAATCCTAAACATTTCCAACTTTCCTTACAAAGCTGCCAAAGTCCAACTATTTTTAAAAACTGATTTTTTTTTTCTTTACATCAATAATAAAAATCTGGTGACAAACATTATAAAATCAAATGCTGGACTGTCTTTACTCCTTTAAAATTTAGAATATTCCAACAGAACCGCAGGAGTAAAAACACTTAAAAGTGATATATGTTTTTATAAAACAAACATCAATATGTACATTTATTGCAAATTATATTAAACTAAAATGGAGGGAAAATTAAAAAATGAAATGTCTACTTGCGAATTAATAATAATTTTAAGTGATTACTTTCCCACTCTGATAAAAATCAGAAAGCAACATTTATAAAATTGCCACCACATGACTTTTCATAGCAGGGAACTGAAATCTGTACATCTTATTTGTGCAGAAAAGTAGGCAGGCAGAAAGAATTATACATAAAACAGTCTCCAAAAGTAAAGCAAAAAAAATTTTTTTGTGTTTTTTTTCTTCCTCTAGTCTTGTTTAAAATCCATTCAGTAGACTTCTACCTTTTCTGTGAAACATGGGAATACCTGGCTCTAAGATCGTGAATTTTCAATGTCAGTGTAAGGACCTTCTCTGACTTTCTTTAAAAAAAAATGCAGCATGAAAGTTAATGGTGTAAATACACTTTTAAACTCCAGAATGCAGGAACTGGAACCAAGTGTTAAGCAATTTGCTTAATTATTGACTTTTCATAAAAAAAGTCTCTGGGGAAATAAGTACAGATGCTTTTAGCCTCTTTCTCAAGAGTTTCTGCTTTACATTTCCATTGAGAAGGATTAATTTCATGTGAAAGGGAAGCATAGTTTTCCTTCTGGTTTCAGAGCTGAAAGCTGTGTGTTTTGAAGTAATTTCAGTTCCTGTACAGGAAATTTCTGAATCCTAGTTTTTGCAGAAGCTTGGAGCATGCCTTTATTTGGCCTTCATTTCCTCCCTTTTCGAGCAAGTTTTCTTTTTACCTTCATGGGGGGAGAAAAGGAAATGAAAATTAATCGTAAGGACATGGACATTACAAGTGATTCTGAATCAAAATCCTACCAAATATTGTTTACATTTTAGCTTTTACACTCCTTATACTGTGATTCTTCCAACTCCATCTCATATCTTCTCAACAATTACATAATTAATTGAATACAACTGAATTTTCTTACTGTATAGCACAAGTTCCTGATAAACTTTAAAGCAACACAACTTGAATTGTGCATTTCATAATTCCATAACCGAGTAATGTTTTTCCAGCTTAAATATAAACAGTTATCCACTACTTTCACTGGAATCAGAGATTAAGAACAGTAACTTGATCTAGTTAGCTGTAATTACCCAGGTTTACAAAACCAGCCCATTTTACTTCAGAATAGGTACTACTTCAAATATTTTCCAAGTATTTACTGTAACTTGCACATGTCTACTTAGAAAAATCCTATCAGACACAGCTTTTTTTACAAGCAAATTTCTTTGATTCCTTACTGTATAGACTACAATAAAGAAGTAAAAACAAAGAATTGTCCTATATAAGATGCCTGCTACACCTTAAGGAAGCCTCCCTCTGCTATCTCTGTATCCTCAGTATCTTCCTGGCTGCTCCCACAGGCCTTAAAAAGATCCATTGCATTCTGAGAGTATTCTGAACTTGAGTCTATCTCCAACAGTGAATCTCCATCACTTCCAAGCACCTGGCTTCTGAAAAACGTTAACAATGTTTTGGTATTTTGTCCAAGAAACACTGAGATATTACATATTTTAAAGATGCTATCTGATACAGTAGCTTATTAAAGGCTATGGATAGTGCAATTTGTTCTGAAGACTTAAAGAAATTCGACATATTAAACAAGCATTGCAAAGCAGTACACAAATATTACACTCTTGACAGACAGAACATTTTACTGGTGTATAAACCTCGCTCTGAGAAGAAAAGGTAACTATTTTTGTTCAAGGTTCTTTGTAAGATCTTCAATTTACAAATCTCCAGAAAAACTATTCCAATGATTCTTTCTTCCTTTAGATTAATTTGTGATTTCTTAGAGCACACTGGTTTGCAGACCTTATTGCTCTACCACTTTGGACACTTTTGCATTAATTATGTACCAGGTCCAGCAAAACAAACTTCTGGTGTTTATGCACATTATGAATTGCTTATACTGCAAACCAAGTCAACACGTTTAAACATGAAAGTAGCCCAGATTATCATCCAAAAGATATTTTGTAGTTTACGAAGTTCCAAATGTTAGTTTTCAGTTACTTAAAATAGACTACTGCACTGCTAATATTAAAACAAGCACAGACGCAAAATAACAGAAAATAGTTACAGTTAAAATTACAATTTTTCCTGTTCATTAAAGATAGTAAGTTTCCAAGCCTTTGCTATCAATGAAGTGAAGCACAGCAGAGTAGCCAAATGCCTGTGTGCCTGGCATTAATGAATGTATTGAAACACCCTCAACTCTTAGTTCTTTTACACAGCAATGCCAGGAAGGAGAATGAGCATGCAACAAACAAAAAGTTACATCTGGTGAAAACAGGTAAAGTTTAACCTGTTCTGACCAAACAAATTCATTTCTCCAACATCAGCTGCCCAGGCACTCACTTTGAAAAACAGAATTCAATGCAACATATGGTGGACCATGGCATCCACTGTGGTTTAGCTGTGCCCCTAACTATGCTAGGTCTGTTGTAATTGTAAATTCAGGGTCTGACTTGAGACAGGAAAGGACCACCCCCCTGTATTTTATTATTTATTAATTTATTTTTACCTCTGTAGGTCAATTTGTCTCTGTGCTGCTGCTGGCTTTTTTGCTGTGTCTTGCTGTTTTGGTGCTTTGGCATTACCTGCCTCTAAACTCCCTGGACTTTCTTGGTTGGCTGCTGCCCTCTTCCTTCCCCTGACAGGTGGTTTATTTGTTTCCTCGTTTTTTGCAGTGGTACCCTGAGGTTCCGGTTTGGTTGGTCGCCCTCTTCTGGTTTTTGCTGCCAGCGATGGGCCTGTTTCTTCCACACTTTTTTCTTCTGTTTTTTGATGAATATTCTCAGTTCCAGATGCTGTTGCTGTTCTTTTTTTCCCACGTTCAGTGCTATTTCCTTGTGTAGTCTGATCAGAATTAATCTCCTAGAAAATAAAAATCATGAATGTGAAGAAAAAAAGATTCCCAAAGGTAAACTCAAATTGTTACCTCCCTCCAACAGAACTACGCTTAAGTATTGTTATGGAAACACATCACATGGTCTTAGACACAGTAATAAGTTTTACTAAATGGGATTTTGGACCTTATCCTTGCAAAAATATTTTCTACATTGTGAATAATGTTAATATCTGCACCCAATGTGTCTTTTAGTTGTGTGAGACAGATTACAGTAAGGCTAATTATCTCAGCTCCTCCCATGATGGTTTTTCTGGACAAGCTCCTTTTACTGTCTCTTTGTCAAATGACAGGAGAGAACTGAGGAGCAGAAGAACTATTCCTATGCAGAAATACTTACTATTTACTTCCATACATGCAAATTTTGAGACCGGCATTCAGTGAAGGTGCTGTTTACTGAAGTCCTAAGTGCCAGTGGAGAAAAACCCAAGGCTTGTAGGGAATAAAGAAGTAAGCCAACACCAAAGAAGAAACTTGCTGTTTTTTAAAATTCTTCATCATGCCTGAATAGGTATGGCCTACATGCATGCTTTTCTCAATACACTGAACAAGGTAATGAAGTGATTAAACACCATGAAGAGACATTTCACATATCTGTCTATGTGAAACAGAAAGGCTCAGCAATGTACTTCTCTACAGAGAGCAGTATTTGTATGGAATCAAAGAAGAAGCAACTGGATGCTAAGTCTTCATTTGAACACTGACTTACAAAGCAGTTGGGAGAAGGGGTAGAGAAAAGGATACTGAAGAAGTATGGCTGGGATGACTTAGTAATTTCAAACAAACCAATGTCACTATTCTAACTGCTGTATCTGAACCAAGGACTTATTTTGTTAAATACTCTACTATTATTTCTTAGGTGTTCACATGAGTCAGGAAATCTCTGTACTCTTTACTACTGCTCTAGCAGTTTCATAGCAGACACTTAAAATTGCTATTTGTATGAACTTTACAGACAGCCACTCTGAAATTTCAACTTCAAGAACCTAGAAAGCATTTTTTAAGATCTACTTTATACGTGCTTTGCCTAATTTTTCTATGTGATGATACAAATCCAAAATACCTGCTTATTACTCTGATTTCATCTAATGAAAAGAGACTAAGCAGATATTTAACTTCTTAAAAAGCATAGAACCTAAACCATCTATGTATCCCTACATTATTACAAAAAATCTATTTTGAATCACAGAATCATCTAGGTTGGCAGTGATCCTTAAAAATCATCCTGTCAAATCTTCTGTTGACAGTAGGGCCTCAGTGGTTATCCAGGGCCTTGAAAAGTCAAGCCGTGAACAGTGATATTCCACCACTTTTCTGGACAGCCTGTTCCAGTGTTGAAATTTCTTTACAATGCAGATTTTTTTTTACTATTTTTTTCCTTCTTGCATCCAGACAGAATTTCCCCTGAAGCAACTTCTCCCAGTAGCCTTTTGTCCTTCCAGCAAGCAGCCTTGAGAATACTTCCTTCCATCCATCTTTTCCACAAATACCTTTTAGATACTGAAAGACTGACTGATCCTCTCCAAGGCTTCTCTTCTCTAAGCTAAACAAACCCAATGCTTCAAACCTTTCTTCAACTTCTCCATGCCTTTATCATCCTGCTGCCCTCTGCAAGGCTCTCTCCAGTTTTTCAGTATCTGCATCAAACTGGGGAGGACACAGTATTCCAGGCATGCATGGCCTAATGAATACCAATGAGGGTGGAAAAACCACATCCCTCAATCTGCTGACTACTCAGGACACAGCTTGCTGCCCTCACTGCTGCCCAGGCACACAGCCAGCCCATGCTCTGTTGGTTGTTCACTGGGGATGGTTCCCCAGGTCCTTCCCAGCCAACCTGCACTCCAGCCAGGCTAATCCCAGCATGTTGTACAGCTGTTTGAGTTTAATCTGTCCCACATGCAGGACTCAACCGCGTTAAAATTCATGCTCTTGTATGTTTTATAAGTTAAAATATCATTGATTTACACATGGTGTTCTTTCATTAATGAAAGGGGGGAGAACCATACAATATATTTTTAATAGTTTAACTAAGATTTTAGTTGTGACAAAATCCAAAAGTTAGATGTTTATTTCATACTATAGGACCACTTGACATTTTCTTGGCAATAACTTCAGTCAGAGCTATTACAGGTGTGAACTTTCACTCTGAATCCCAGCCTCACTGTTACTTATTTCGAAAAACATGGAATCAAGGTGGGAAGAACTTCGGAATTTTAAAAAAGAAGAACAAAGGCAATTCAAATGAGCTCTACAAATTACTCTGAATAAAATAAACAGCAGTTTTGAAAATAAGGGGTCTTCTGTTAGGCTAGGAAACTGATAGAACTATATGAAATGAAACTGGATGTTACCATTTCCTCAGAAACCACCCACAGTGATGTGTACTGAAAAAACGCCCAATGCCAAGCTTATTACAGACATACAATCCATAAAATCCCTGGACATACCTTGTTTTTCACAGGTTCTGTCTTTGCTGGCGTGACTGAAATAATCCTGACAGGATTTTCATCATTTTCACTGACTCCGGTTTCTGATATATCCGAACTTTGTTCCCTGGGAGCATCATGGAAGACATAATAAAACAAAAATATGCAGAAAAGAAGAAAAATGTTTAGAATTATTGGGGAAAGAAAAAAAAGGGGGGGGGGGCAATCAATGCAATAGGCTAAATTAGTTTAAAAACAATTGAATTTGCCAGAGTCCACACTTATATTTTTCTTCCCAGAACTGGGAAAGGTCTGAAAGGAATTGGCTGGTCATTGAGCCAGATCCCTTACCACAGACACACCACCATAAAAAGCCTTTTGCAAACTTAAGACCAGAGCTCTAAATCAGGCTGAGTTCTTTTTCCAGACAGAAAGAGCTGATACTGGAAAATGTGGTGAAGAATAATAAACACCAATAATGACCAAATTTCATAGTTTTAAAAACAAAATAACAAAAATGAAACAGCCAAGATTATTACAAGTTGTATCATGCACACTTACAGAACAAATTCTGAATGCAGTTATACTTCCCTTCGGCCTTATGAAATGTAGCAACTAGAGCTGACTTTCTCTGCTTTCTTTAACCCTTTATTTTAGTCAGGTAATCAATTCCAAACCAAATGAAACAATATTTAAAAACCGAAAGTGTAAACTGTTTCTCCAGATTTACAACAAATTTTAAAACTCAGCATCCATATAAAAATAATGCTTGCTAGAAGAAACACTGAATATTACAATCATATGTTGCATCTTTCCACTGAGACCCTGGCCTGCTTCAACAAGCTCTTTTTATCATTCTTATTCTTACGTAGATCAGAATATTTTATCTACATCAAAAGAGTTCATTGTTTTCAATCAGGATTAATCCTAATTTATACATCAAAATATCAACTGCACAAACTGAACCACAAAGCAAGTATGGAGATTTTACCTATTGAGAACTACTACGTTTCTTAAAACTGAATAAAATAAGGACACTCTTCAAACACATAAGCATACACACCAAATCATCTCCTGTCCTAAAACTTGCAAGCACAGTGGAGAACATGAAGCAAAGAGCTGATGAAAGTTATTTTGAACTCCTGTACCTTGATCTGTTTCCTGCAGAAGAGCTCAACTCAGAGTTAACACTGCTTCCAGTCTCTGATCCTGTAGTCCTAATATATGGTCTCCTTCCAGTTGCAGATAATGGTTTGTTTACTGTACCTAATACACCAGTTGGTTTTGGCTAGAAAAAAATGTTTACATCTTAAAAAACACAAACTCCAGATACACAACTTTACAAATATTTTCTTGAGTATTTTAAAATACTTTTCTGGATTAAGAGACTTGATCACAATGCCATCAGTTTAGAGCTACAAACCTTATCTTCACTTGAACAGTGTTTATCCTTTTACTTCTTGTAATTTAAGTGCATTTCATCAATTGCCCTTCTCTCTCTCATGCTTTGAAGGCATAGCAGCTGGAGAAATCTCAACAAAAGCCAAAATGTTAGGCAATATTAGAGTTGAGAGCCTCTGGGTAAGGATGAATGGGAAAGCAAATAAAGTGAGTATTGTTGTGGGAATCGACTATTGACCACCCAGCCAGGACGCTACCAGCAATGAATAATTCTACAAGGAATTACAGGATCTTTCTGGATCAACTGCCCCTTGGCATTATGGACAACTTTGGCCCTGTATATGGGGACAGCAGACTTTGGGTGCTGTAATATTTTTGGGTGCTCTGGGAACCTGCTTTTGAAGGTACTGCAATCTACGAATGCTGGTCACTTTTTAAGAACCATCTCTTAAAAGCACAGGAGCAGGCAATTGCAAAGTTAAGATGTCAAGCAAGTGAGGCAGAAGTCCAGCCAGGCTAGGCAGGGATCTTCTTCTGGAACTTAGGCAGAAAAGGAAAGCACACAATATTTGGAAGCAATGACAGACAACATGGCAGGGCTACAGAGATGGTGTTCACCACTGTGGGGAGAAAATTCATGCGGCCAAAGCTTGATTAGAGTTCAAGTTGGTTAACACTATAAAAGGTCACAAGAAGGACTTTTTAAGATACGTCAAAAGCAAAAGAAGGATCAGAAATAACACTGGGCCATTACTTGTTGAGACTGGTCACCTCACAAACAGGAGGTGACAAAGCAGAAACATTTAACCCCATTTTTTTCCTCTGTCTTCAACACCAATGAGGGGCCCTGGGACCCCGAGAGCCCTGTGTTAGAACACTATGTCCGGGGGGGAATAATAAACAACCCCAGTTCCCTCAGCTACTCCTCATAAGACTTGTGCTCCAGACCCTTCACTCATTTAGTTTTCCTTCTTTGAACATGCAGTAAACTCAGCTACTCAGTAAACTGAGCAAATAAATTATTATATTAAAAGAATAATATGTTTAAGTAAATGCTGTGCAGAATTAGCACTGAGATGATGCAGCCACAGAACATGTGTCCAGTAACAAGCCATTTCTACAGAGATTGTTGCTTTTTTTGCTAGCCAGTATTTTCCAGCATCTGTAGTATCTTTCTCCTGCCTGCTCCATCATAACTTCCACACATGGGAATTATTTTTTCTTCTCGGGAATGTCTTAATTTATTAACTTGGCCTCTAAGGAAATGTAAAATTACATGAAGAATGTGACATGCCAGCTACAAAAACTTCCTTGACCGCTCTCCAGGGACAAAATAAAAAACTTCCTGTTGCCTACTCAGCCTGAGCACACAGGTCTAGTCATCAGCCACAGCAAGATCTAAAATGCTGTAACTGTATCAGAGAANAACAAATTTTAAAACTCAGCATCCATATAAAAATAATGCTTGCTAGAAGAAACACTGAATATTACAATCATATGTTGCATCTTTCCACTGAGACCCTGGCCTGCTTCAACAAGCTCTTTTTATCATTCTTATTCTTACGTAGATCAGAATATTTTATCTACATCAAAAGAGTTCATTGTTTTCAATCAGGATTAATCCTAATTTATACATCAAAATATCAACTGCACAAACTGAACCACAAAGCAAGTATGGAGATTTTACCTATTGAGAACTACTACGTTTCTTAAAACTGAATAAAATAAGGACACTCTTCAAACACATAAGCATACACACCAAATCATCTCCTGTCCTAAAACTTGCAAGCACAGTGGAGAACATGAAGCAAAGAGCTGATGAAAGTTATTTTGAACTCCTGTACCTTGATCTGTTTCCTGCAGAAGAGCTCAACTCAGAGTTAACACTGCTTCCAGTCTCTGATCCTGTAGTCCTAATATATGGTCTCCTTCCAGTTGCAGATAATGGTTTGTTTACTGTACCTAATACACCAGTTGGTTTTGGCTAGAAAAAAATGTTTACATCTTAAAAAACACAAACTCCAGATACACAACTTTACAAATATTTTCTTGAGTATTTTAAAATACTTTTCTGGATTAAGAGACTTGATCACAATGCCATCAGTTTAGAGCTACAAACCTTATCTTCACTTGAACAGTGTTTATCCTTTTACTTCTTGTAATTTAAGTGCATTTCATCAATTGCCCTTCTCTCTCTCATGCTTTGAAGGCATAGCAGCTGGAGAAATCTCAACAAAAGCCAAAATGTTAGGCAATATTAGAGTTGAGAGCCTCTGGGTAAGGATGAATGGGAAAGCAAATAAAGTGGGTATTGTTGTGGGAATCGACTATTGACCACCCAGCCAGGACGCTACCAGCAATGAATAATTCTACAAGGAATTACAGGATCTTTCTGGATCAACTGCCCCTTGGCATTATGGACAACTTTGGCCCTGTATATGGGGACAGCAGACTTTGGGTGCTGTAATATTTTTGGGTGCTCTGGGAACCTGCTTTTGAAGGTACTGCAATCTACGAATGCTGGTCACTTTTTAAGAACCATCTCTTAAAAGCACAGGAGCAGGCAATTGCAAAGTTAAGATGTCAAGCAAGTGAGGCAGAAGTCCAGCCAGGCTAGGCAGGGATCTTCTTCTGGAACTTAGGCAGAAAAGGAAAGCACACAATATTTGGAAGCAATGACAGACAACATGGCAGGGCTACAGAGATGGTGTTCACCACTGTGGGGAGAAAATTCATGTGGCCAAAGCTTGATTAGAGTTCAAGTTGGTTAACACTATAAAAGGTCACAAGAAGGACTTTTTAAGATACGTCAAAAGCAAAAGAAGGATCAGAAATAACACTGGGCCATTACTTGTTGAGACTGGTCACCTCACAAACAGGAGGTGACAAAGCAGAAACATTTAACCCCATTTTTTTCCTCTGTCTTCAACACCAATGAGGGGCCCTGGGACCCTGAGAGCCCTGTGTTAGAACACTATGTCCGGGGGGGAATAATAAACAACCCCAGTTCCCTCAGCTGCTCCTCATAAGACTTGTGCTCCAGACCCTTCACTCATTTAGTTTTCCTTCTTTGAACATGCAGTAAACTCAGCTACTCAGTAAACTGAGCAAATAAATTATTATATTAAAAGAATAATATGTTTAAGTAAATGCTGTGCAGAATTAGCACTGAGATGATGCAGCCACAGAACATGTGTCCAGTAACAAGCCATTTCTACAGAGATTGTTGCTTTTTTTGCTAGCCAGTATTTTCCAGCATCTGTAGTATCTTTCTCCTGCCTGCTCCATCATAACTTCCACACATGGGAATTATTTTTTCTTCTCGGGAATGTCTTAATTTATTAACTTGGCCTCTAAGGAAATGTAAAATTACATGAAGAATGTGACATGCCAGCTACAAAAACTTCCTTGACCGCTCTCCAGGGACAAAATAAAAAACTTCCTGTTGCCTACTCAGCCTGAGCACACAGGTCTAGTCATCAGCCACAGCAAGATCTAAAATGCTGTAACTGTATCAGAGAATCCCGAAGAGGTATGTTTACTGCTAAACCACCTTTCTGCATATAACTATATAAATATAATATAAAAATATATAATAGATATATAACTACAATAGTTCAGTTAAACTCAGTCTGGCCACTGCAATGGAAGACAATAAAAAGTGTTTTTACAAATACATTAACAACAAAAGGAGGGCCAAGGAAAACCTCAATGCTTTACTGGACATGGAGGGGAACATTGTAGCCATGAATGAGGAAGAAGCTGAGGGACTTAATGCCTTCTTTGTCTCTTTAACAGAAAGGTGAGTTATACTTGGGCTATCCAGCCCCTGAACTGGCAGACAGGGACAGGGAGAATAGATCCCCTGCAATCCCAGAGGAAGTAACTAGTGGCCTGGTGAGCCACTCAGACACTCACAAGTCTATGGGGCTGGATGGGAT
>VZRR01002989.1:431456-500517 GCA_013398015.1 Oreocharis arfaki
TGGGGAGAGGGCTGGTGAAAGAGCTCCCAAAGCCACTCCATTATTTTTCATCAGACCTGGTTAACTGGAGAGGTCCCAGATGACTGGGGGTTGGCCACTGTGATGCCAATCTACAAGAAGGCCAGAAGGAGAATCTGGGAGATCTACAGGGCTGCCAGCCTGACCCTGGCGGCCAGGAAGGTTATGGATGATCTGCTGGCTATCTTGAGTGCGATCACATGGCATGTACAGGACAACCAGGGGATCAGGCCCAGCCAGCATGGATTTAGGAAAGATGAGTCCTGCTTGACCAACCTGATCTCCTTTCATGACTAGATGACCCACCTAGTGGATAAGGGAAAGGCTGTGGATGTAGTTTACCTGGACTTCACCAAAGCCTTTAATACTGTCTCCCAAAGCATCCTCTTGGAGAAGCTGGCAGTGCATGGTTTGGACAGGTGCACTCTTTACTGGGTTAAGAACTGGCTGGGCGGTCAGGCCCAGAGAGTGGTGGCGAAGGGTGCTACATCCAGCAATGGCTGGTAACTACTGGTGTTCCCAAGGGAGCAGAGTTAGGGCCAGTCCTGTTTAGTATCTCTACTGATCATCTGGAGGAGGGGACTGAGTGCCCCCTCAGTCCATTTACAGATGACACCAGGTCGTGGCAGTCCTGTCTGCTGGAGGGCAGGAAAGCTCTGCAGAGGGATCTGGACAGGATGGATTACTGGGCCAATGCCAGTGCAATGGGATTCAACAAGGCCAAGTGCCAGGTCCTGCACTTGGGTCACAACAACCCCAGGCAGTGCTACAGACTGGGGGAAGAGAGGCTTGAAAGCTGCTCAGTGGAAAAGGACCTGGGAGTGCTGCTGAACATGAGCCAGCTGTGCCCAGATGGCCAGGAAGGCCAATGGCACCTGGCCTGTGCCAGCAAGAGCGCGGCTGGCAGGACCAGGGCAGTGCCTGTCCCTCTCTAGTCAGAGGGAGGCCACACCTCGAATCCTGTTTCCCATTCTGGGTCCTTCATTGCAGAGACACTGAGGTGCTGAGTGAGTCCAGAGAAGGGCAACGGAGCTGGGGAAAGGGCTGCAGCAAGAGTCTTATGAAGAGCAGCTGAAGGAGCTGCAGGTGTTTAAAATTTCCAAAACTGCCTGAAAGGAGGTTGTAGCCAGGTGGGGATTGGCCCCTTCTCTGAGGCACCCAAAGACAGGAAAGAGGAAATGACCTCAAGCTGTGCCAGGGGAGGTTGAGGCTGAAAACCAGGAAGAATTTCTTCACTGGAAGGACTGTCAGGTATTGGAACAGACCGCCCAGGGATGTGGTGGAGTCACCAGCACTGGAAGTATTCAAGAAATACTCAACATGGCTTTAGTGCTGTGGTTAGTTGATATGGTGGTGTTTGGTCAATGGCTGAAATCAATGATTTTGGAGGTCTTTTCCAACCTTAATGATTCTGTGGTACTTCCTACTACTGTATTCAACCTAACTCTGCATTACATTTTGGAAAGCCTCTCCCAGTGGTGCTTTGCTTTGCAAATACAGGACGTTAGAATCATAGAATATCTCCAGCTGGAAGGGACTCCTTGAAATACAGTGAGATGTTCAAAAGAGCACAGACATTTGCAGATGAATTCTCTATATGCATCATAACTTTACACCAAACTTATTTCAGTAATGGAAGAAACAGTAATCAAGAACCTGTACCTCAGTGCACAGACAAGAATCTTGTTGTATACTCATCAGGTAGTATGTTCAAGGAATTAATTATATGTCATCAAATAAGAGTCACAAATTACTGTACATGAACTAAATAAGTAGTTCATGAACTACTGTACATGAACATGAAATTTTTAAACTATGACAGTCCAGAACATTTTAAAAATCACAAGTAATATTCAAAGACTTGCAACTTGTCAAAATACAGTACCTTTCCTGTCAAAAGAAGAACCCTTGTCTCTTCTGAAATGTAATTCCTGTCATTGCAGAAATCCTGCATAAAAAAAATAAAGTAAAAATTAGTTTGCGTTTGATGTCCCGATAGCACCTTTTTTCTTATATACACCCAACTGACTTCTCAAATTAGATGCAACTATCAAGTGTTACACATACTTCACACCATGCAACCTGCTGACCAATGAATCAGTCCAATAAAGATAGGTCAAACCAGTATTTTGGTGAAGATCTGCAGTGAGCACTACAGAATGACAGAATGCCATACCTGAAATTGGGATGAACATTTTTCCTTCTAAAGTGACATGAATTGTTTTGAAATGATGCAAAACTGCTCTCCCTATTTGTTCACCTGCACGTTTTTAATGGGAAGTCCTAACAGAGGAAAAGAGGTGCCATTTTCTCTAAACAAAGTTGGAAGTTGTTACCTTTGCCACTCTGAGTAACAGAATTTACACAGGCCAAAATCCTGTAACTGAATGAAGGTAGCTAGCACAGACACCAGCTCACTGTCACATGGCATCTGCCATTTCACAATTAAATAGGAAACCAAATTTTGCTTAAACAGACTCTGGAAAGACTGCTAATTAACAGTCTAAAGCACTGAAAAATGTCAGCCAGTACATTCTCCAGGACAACCAAAACATCAAGTCTGGTCCAGAGAACTACTTGTGCTCCCTTTACACTTTTCAGAAGTTTGTCTCTTGGAGAGCAGTAGCGCCACTGCTGACAGCAGAGCTGTACTCGCCAAGGGTATTACTAGGCAATAAGAGGACCAACTCATACAGCAAGCAGAACAGCTGAACAGCTACTGACAGACAAACATACCACGGGTAACATAAACATCAGACCCTTTTTTCGGTCTGATTTGCATTCTAATTCAGATATACAGTCAGAATATACATATATTCTCATCTATTCAGATGCACTTGTAAAACACATTAAAGAAATAATTCAGCAATACATGCTAACATAGCAGTATTAATTTCAATTAGCTCTCACCTAGTTACAAACATTCCTGTCATGTGTTTATAATACATAGATAGCACAGCATAGAGCTGACAAAAAATTAATTGCTGATAATAAAAGATGCATTTTCCCACTCATTATCTTATGGAGATAACCAGCTCTCAATCATTAAAAAAAAGTATTTCCACTTACTACTTTGGAAATAAAACGAACAACTTTACCTTTTCAGGTTGTGTAAAAAATTTGGTTGGCAGTACAGGGTCCTTCGGTGAATCTGCATTGCACAAAGCACTCTTGCTGTTGATTACACATAGTGCTACATCACACACTGTGTAAAGTTTCTGGAGAAAAAAAAAAACCCACATGCTTTAGGAATTACTTACCGCTTTTAGAGAGTAGAAAGGATGCAGTACTTTGAAAAGTTTAAACTTGGTGTTTAAATAACCACCACTAAGGACATACTTTGAAATTATATCATTAACTATACTGCTGGGTCTTAAAACACGTGGAGAAGTCCTCATTTTTCATATGATACCAGTTATAAAAACCAGTAATACTTTATATGACTATGCTGCACAATTGAAGCTCTTGCTCAGTCAAATCACCTTAAATGGTTTCTCATCTCTGCTAGAAACTAATGGGTTTAACAGCAGCTGCATAATGCAGTATTTCCTCCCCCAACAGCAGAAGACACTTATGTCAGGAAACTAGGCAGGAGTTGTTAAAATAAGGCAGGTAGTAACACAAATATTTTAAAAGATTGTAGGTATTATGTACTGGCTGAGGTCAGCAAGGTTTTGCAACAATGAGATTGGAAACACATAGACAGTGCTTGCAATTAGCAGTGTCTCTAAAAATCATAAAAATGTCAGAGATAGCTCTTTCAGATTTCCTGCAAATCCTGCTCGTGAAACCCTCAGCTCATCACCCAGCACTAATCTCAACTGCATTTCTTACTTCATTGGCCTTTGGCTCATCAGGAGACTGAGCATCTCGGGTAAGCTTGATGTTTTCTGACATCTTTTTCATGAAGGCATGGCTATTGTTTTCATTCTTTGTCATTAAAACTTCAAGCATGAACCACAGGCACCTAAAAAACCATAAAACCACAAGCAATTACACTCCAGCTTTTATACTACAGCTCCTACATACAGCAAAGCTTTACAAAAATTTTGTTAGGTGTACTAGCTTTTTCTTAAGAAACCAAGATCAATTTGAAGACATAAACAGATAACATCATATAATGGTGTAAACAGAGTCTAGACCTTTACCACAGACAGTCTTAACTGTACTCCTTGGAGTAAACCTGCCAAATCAGTGTGCTTATTATCACATCTGTAAATACTGCCCAGCCAATCAACTTTTTTCTCTTCCATATACGAATAGAAACAGGAATTCTGGTGCTATCATCACCCAAATCAAATTCTGTAATCACTACCTTGGGCACTGTGTCCCTACCAACAATGTACCACGAGCACACTCAAGGCAGGCTTAAACAAATCATGCTGCTGCTAGACAGTTACCCACAAGAGGTGGATTAATGCTGCAGTTCAAGTAGGAGAGGAGATCCAAAAAGCAAGTCAGATTCTTGCTAATGTTTCACATGGGACGAAAATTCTCCCAGATAAGACATAATGAAATTAGTTTTCCTATGTTTCTTTCTTTATATCTAGCTTATCTATAGTGAGAACACATTTTATTTTGACTGAAAGCTTGTTTTAAACATTTTTCCATTATGATATAAAGCACAACCGGTCCATCCATGCTATCACTTGATAACAAGCTTCACAGCTGCATATGGTTAGAGGGTTAAGAGTCACAATATGGTAAAATAGTACTTAGTTGGAAAGACATATGAGTGGTTCTGAGAAATGCAGGCGTTGCCAGTAGCTAATTTAATTCTGAAGCTTTGGAAGAGAGATTATTTTGTAGAGAGAGGTAATAAAACCCAAGAAAAATAGGATGACTGAACATTAGAATTCCCCGCTCACAAAAGCCCAAATCTTCTTAGATTATCCAAACTGTAACGAAAGAGATGAAGGAACATTTCTCTTAAAAGCTCAGAGGCTTGTGCATCAAAATACTTACAAAGCTATCTGATGTTCAAGGAACTAAGATGTCGCTAGTCTGACTTGCATCCAAGAGCTACAAAGGCTATAGTAAATCAATCTATTAGACAGATTTACATCCATCTATCCACTATTTTCAAGAACTTGAATAGGATGAATACAGGACCAGTAAAATACCACCCTGACCCAAGTTCAGCAAAATTCAGTGTCACCCAAAGATTACTACTTAGAACACATTTTATTTTGGAAATTCCAGTTAACTCATATGCAATATCTTGACTTTCTCATTAAGGCAGAAAATTACATAAATAATTATCAACTCTGAACAAGACCTGTCCAAAACAGCAGTGGGATTTTATGTAAAAGAAAGAATATGCACCTAGAGGAACACAGTCACATAAAGTCATTCTTTGTAATTCCAGTAATTTCAGAACAGAATTAGGACAAGACACTTGAATCAGTATCAAGATAAAAAACAATGAACCCCAAACATACCTCTGCAGGATACGCTTAAAAAACTTCATCAGTAACAGTAAGTATCACATATTAATGGTTCAGGAACTGCTAAGCATGCATTTACTGTACATCACTGTATCTAGGCCACGTAAACCAAGAGGAACTAGGGAGACACCTACAAAACACACTGCAAAGCCTGTTTTTCCAACTTTAAAGTGTTAGCATAGATGCTTGCAAAGTGAACACTAAGACACTCAGAGCTGTTAAAAGAAACACTGTATCACACTAAATAGAAAACATTTTTCTCCTATCTCAGGAGACTCTTCAGAGAAGTATTCCTGCCAAAATTCCCTTGCAGAGTATTTGTTTCGAGCAGTCCTTTCTGGCTAGTTCAGCCAGTTTGTGACAAACATGAGGGAGGAAATTCAACAACAAAGAAAAGCTATACAAGGAGAGTCCAAAAAAGCTCTGTGAACTAGAAAGTGCTTCTCAAAGAAAGTATTAACTCAGTGACTGCAAATCAGAACTTGTTCCCATGCATTCTGGATAAAGTACATGCTGGAGGATGCTTTCAGATGTTGCCAGGAACAGGGAGTCCTGGGACAAAATGCAGAGTTTTTGATCAGGTAAAAAATCTTCACTGACTTCAGGTCTGACCAGGTGTGAATCAAGTACCTCAGAAATCAGAGCACACCAAGCTTTTCATTTACAGAAAGAAGCAGACTCGGACTGTCATAAGTAAAGGTGCAAATAGAATTAAGATCTGAACTAGTCTACTGATGCCAAACAAGAACCTTCATTTTTGGATTATGTATGTTGTAGTATGTGGTTATACGTGCCTAATACAAAACCAACAAAGCCCAGTTTCATCAAAAATTAATACAACAATAAACCAAAATACTAAAACCAGAGCTGTGTGGTGGGAGAGACAACATGCTTTAACAATTTTTAAGTGTTAACTATTTTTTAAAATTCATTGCAAGAGACAAGCAGCAAAAGAAGTTATAATTAAGATGAGAAATATTATTTGAGGCACACAAGAAGGTCTGAATCTGGAAACAGCACAGAACAAGCTCCTGCCAAGTACAACAGCATTGTATACAGTACTCTGTGCTGAATACATTAAGAAGTACTAAACTTGCACCGCTGGTGTAGAGTGCAAATGGTAAGTCAGTAGCAAACTTAGAATGAATTCTAGTAGTCCTGCATAGAAGGGGAAAATAAGTTTTCAGTGAGGCAGGACTTACCCAGACTCAGTGTTTTCGAGTCTAGGAGTAGAAATCTATTTTAGAAGTTCCAAAATACTTGAACTAACATCATTTGACATCCTATAAATATTCCTAGGCACAAAGACAAGACTCTAAAATCACTACTTTACTTTAAAAGCATACACAACTCACTAATTTGGTAAACTACAGTATGACCTACAGGTTACCGTTTGGGCTTTCAGACTATACTGCTAAGTAGTTGTTGATGTCTTCTTCCCACGGTTAAAGTGCTTCACATCTCCAATTTTTCCATTTACTGGTTTGCAGGATACTGTTGATAAAACAAGTATTTCTTCTTCCTAATTAGTTTTTTCCTCTTCCTAATCACTTTCTTTCCAAGCGCAGAAAAATTCTCAGCATAAGAATTCTACAATCACTTGACACTTACTCTTTGACATCACGAAGCTGATCAACATCTTGAGGTTTTGTGAAATCTGGATCATGTGCCAGTAAGTGAATCATATACGGTACCACATATTCAGGCAGCAAGGACAGCAATTTTTCTACAGTGACAACAACAACAAAAAATCGCTTCTATGTTACACACATACACGTGCATCGTAAGAAAAACTTCTTCAAAGTACAACTTTTTCAAACACGAAATGTAAAATTTTGACTTGCATTTTCTTCCTATGAATTTTACTTTTAATGAATCATTAAAAATAAATGAACAGGTTTTACTACTACAAAGCTACTTGGTCTTGCTTCAGGAAGAAGGTCATAAAGCCTGAAAATATCAGGACACAAATTTTTTTTTGAGCAAAACAACTACAGCCATAAGAGCACTGTATTTTACACCTGTAATTCTCAGCAATGCACAGAGGAGTATTTTATGGTCTATGCTAATACTGAACTAAGTAAATTTAGATTTGAATGTGTCAAACAAAGATGAGGAAACAGATTAAACTCATCTGGAGTTTCTTTACAAAAGCCAATTGCATATGGTTTAATATTTACTCCTTCCAGTTTAGTATTATTGTATTCTTAACAATTTTACTGAAATACTAACCGTTAGCCATAGGATTCTGCTTAATATATTCTCTTCGTATACTGATGTTTTTGAGCAAGCACTGTCTGGCATGTGCTCTTCTCTCCTTCACAGGGTCTTTGGCACACAAGGCAAAGATTGCCATATATTCCAAAGGGAGTAGTAATTTCACAAGTGCCTTATGCAGCTTCTGGGCAAATATCTGCCTCACTTGGTAGCACTCATCCTACAGCAACACAAACCATAAAAGTGCAACCATAAAAATGTTGGTCTTTTAAAAAAAAAAGCATTCAAGGTGGAATTAAGAGGAAGTATTTTAAAAATACAAACAGAAGCAGCACAATAAACATTTGAAACTGGAACTTCAATAACTCTTGTGAAAGCTGCAATGAAACAAGAATATACTCCACTCAGCAGCAACAAAAGCTCAGATGTAATGACTCAAAACTCAGTTAAGGGTCACTTCAATTCTAATTCAGTTACTTACATTAATGACGAGTGCACAGAGCTGGAACTGTTCTGGGGTAATTATTTCATGGTAACAGGGCTCCTGTGCAAGCTTCATTATTGCACTACCAGCAGCCAATCTCAGTCGAGACATATCTGATTTACTAAACATGCCAGAGAAAAAACCAAAAAAATTAATCACAGTTCACCACAACTATCCTTAAATCACCTGCATGTCACAATTTCTTCTTTTTACAAGATCAATGACCAATCAGTGAGGTCACAGTAATATTGCTTTAGATCAAACTAAATTAACCCTACCAAATTTATGAAAAATAAAGTGCTCTACTTTCCCCACAGAAAACCCTTACTTCCAGTAAAATGATGAAATGAGACGAGTCAAGTTTCTTGTTTTCCTACCACTGTCTAAATGAAAGCAACACTTTTGCCGCAGTTTTCCTTTCCTTCCTTCACTCTCAAGATGAAGTTACGGTGCAGTTACCTCACAGCTGGAATGAAGAAGCTCCACTCAAGATAATATCTAATGTGCTTGGGAGTTGGTTAATGCTCAGTTGTTTTCAAAGATAACACTGCAGGTGTTTTACTCTCTAAAATGTCTTTTACTAGGAAAATAATCTAATTCAGAACTCTGTAGGAATTAGCAAATTGCAAGAAAGAGGGAGTATCTAACATACTTTTATGCTGGCATTCCACTCCTAATATTAATACTCTGATCAGATCTGCAGCCAACATTGTGCTGACCTTACCATTCCAAAAGCCCTCTAAAAGAACCAACATTCTTCGAAATTCTGCAACAAAATTTACAGAAGCCTGAAAGGAACAAAATCTGACCTGATTCGCTTCTGTTCTGTCAAGTCTCCTTCACTGACGAGCATGGCTGACAACAACCGGAGTGTGGAATTTGCAGATTTTGACTGGTTGTTTTTCATACCCAACAACCAGCGTACCAAAAGCTTAATTGCTTGCACCTATCACACACAAACAAATCAACAATCAGACTACTTGCCAAAGTTGGTAAGTTACCAAAACCTACTGTTGTCAAACTGAAATTCCCATAGATTCTTGTGTATTAGAGCTGATACATTTTGAAAGGAACAGAATGAAGCAGTAAATATTTAGAGTGACAAAGGAAGAACCAGTCTTTGTGAGATCTCAGGACACTTCAACTATGGTCCACTGTCTTTGCAGAAGTCCATCTAGAGGATGCAGGATACTTGCTACATGATTAAAACCAAGAGCAACTAGATAAAAATTCCTAAAACTGGCCATAATTAGATTCACATTCATCAGAGTCTCAATTTATTTCAAATTTGTTTACAAGTCAGTAAAGTCAAAGTAAAGTCACCTTCTTGTAAGGAAAACTAAAACTTTTGAATCTCTTGATTTTCTCAACACTCAGAATAATTAATATCAGTAAGTGAACACAACAGAATGCAGAGTTTCTATCAGTTTTATCAGTTCTGTGTATAACCCACAAAACCAATAATACTCTAATAGGACTAATACAAAAACATTCAAAGGGATTTATTCTAATATTCCCCACTGCACAACCTGAATAAAAGTAAACTTTAATTGCAGATATACACATTGTTACTGACAGCAGATAACACACCTTTGCTAGTACTTCTGGAGAGACTTCTTCATCCGGAGACCACAATTTTCCATTTTTCTCACCTGTTGACTATAGAAATTCATGTAAGTTTACAAACTGGTTCAACTCATACAAAAAATAAAGAAGTAAAGACAGAAAAAAGTCATGGACTAGGCTTTCTTTCACAAAAATACCTTTTATAATGCAATTATCACTGTACTAACCACTTACAGAACATTACTTTATGGACTCATTTGACAAAAAAGCTCTCTATTCCCCACAGAGCTTGTAACAAGCAAACAGTATAATAAGCACTTATAAAAAAAAATCTTACCCTGTCATTCATTAGGAGATCTTTCACAATGAAATTTGCAACAACAGATTTCATTGGAGAAGCAAACTGGTCTGGAGCCAACATAGAAATATGACCCAAAGACACCAAGGGAGTTATAAGCTGTTCTGGTACATCAGCATTCAAACTTCTACTAAGAGGCTGAGGAAGAAAAAAGAAAAAAAAAATTCAAAATTCAACTTCAGTTAATACACTAGCATGTCTTAAAATAATTTATTTTACTGCTGGATTGCTGATGCATTTCCAAAAGAATTAATAAAATTAACAATCAAAAGTATAAAGAATACAACTTCCTATTCAACAGAGTAAACTAAAATCTCACATAAGGCAAGTGCAAAACAAATTCTGTATTCACTTCTTATTTTAATGTGAAACACATTCATACCTGAGAGACATGGGAAAAAACTTTGACTCAGTTCTGTTCAGAATTTGTGAAAACCTGAATCCCAACTGCCAGTGGTCAAAACCAGCAGCCAAAACCTTGGAAACCACCAGGGATATTTCTACTAGCCATTTACCTTCCAGGTAACAGTCACCAGGACAGTTCCTGTATCACCCCACACCATTGCATCATATTCTCATATTAGGCAGGGAACAAGCACTCTCACAGAAGTCTAAGCAGAGATGGAACTCTGCAAGCTTAATTCAACGCTTTTCACACTTAAAAACTATGCACAGGCTCAAAGACAGCCAAGATTAAGAACATAAAATATTTTACAAGTGCAGATTAATAATGCTATTATTTGAAAGACTACAGTGAGAAATAATAAAATCTCTGCTCTGCATAGAAAGTCTTTTTGCTTAATAACTTGTCTAAGGAAGCAGTAAGTGAGCAATAAGCTGATGTCTGAGCTTACAGTCAAGTTGTTCTGCACTAATTGCCTCATTGAGGCAAGACTGTATGTGCAAAGACCTTATGGCAGGGTAATTCAATACAGGTGGAAAGTACGGGATATTATCTCTCATTTAGTATCTGCTAAATGTGTCCCCATGGGATTTGCTGTGGATCAGTCCAGCCTATTTAGCTTACTTCCCTCAAATGTCTCCCATGTAGACAAAAAGGAAAACCTTCATCTATCAGACATGAGAATATTAGTAAATCATGACTTTGAGACACAAATATTAATAACTTGCAATTGTAAAATTAATGACTTATCTCAACTACCATCCACCTGTAGGCTTCCTGACCTCATAAACTATTATCTGTTAATAAACAGTAGGAATTCATTTTAATTACCAGTACCAATTAATAACAGAAACAAATCTTAAAAACAAAGGCAAGACATACCTCAAAGATCTGTGCAAGTTGTACTTCTTTATTTGAAAATATGGCATGTATACAGTGAACAGCTTGTTTTGCCTGATGAGGAGTGCCTCTTTTTGCTTTCTGATGCAAAATCGGAATTAGTGTTCTGCGAACATTAAACAGAATACTTCAAAATGCAATTTGCAATCTACAAAAAAATAAGTATCTTCACACACACAATCTATCTTCATAAATCAAGCACTCCTTTGAAGTCTGTTCAAGAAAGATCACAATCACAAAGTAAAAAGCAGGACAGAATTGTATTTAGTAATACTCGCTGAACATCTGACTGTACACACAGAAAAAAAAAACAGCCCACAGGAAAAAAGACCAAACATGAAAGAAAATAATGGTCAGAATAAAGCTGTTTAGGAAGACAAATGTAAGGTGGGCGCAACATGACAGTTTCAGCTAGGGTGAATTCCTGGACTTATTATCCAAGCCTCGGAATGACAGAGCTGAGGAAGATCTGTGAAAGCTAAGAATAACCACTAAACATCAGTGTGTTTACAGGCTTTTACAACTGGAACTTTTAATTGCAATGTATACCCGAGTAAACAACTGCTTTGTTGTGAGATTTTGAATTTGAAAACATTTGAATCTCCTGAAACCTATCTGCTGATCAGAAGGCACCAAAGGAAGACGAAGGGCAGAAGCCACTCCAGAGGCCAGGTCCAGGTTGGTCACACTGCTCAGTTTCCCTCCCCAGGCAGTGCTGGAATCCAGGCAGGCCTGTTCCCTCAGAGCTCAGCAGCTGAGACACTAACTTGGGAAGTTCACCCTACACCTCACCCAGCAACTAACAGAAAAACCAGAATTGCCTAGAAAGAGTCTGACACAGAAACATCCCAAAAAATTTCCCTGCTTTCCTGAAAAGCTCTTTAACAATACAATATTCAGTACATGGATTATTCAGCATCCACCATTCACTGACACATTCTACATAATGAAAATCAGCAACCAGAGGCTAAAGAGCAGCTCGCTGGGTTGAAAGAATCAAACCTCAAACATTTTCCTCAAAAACCCCACAAAATCCAAAACTAAACCAAAGACCCTCAGAAACATGTAAATAGTATTGTTAAGCAGAAAATATTTTCTCAAACATGCCAAGATTCCACAAACTGGATTAAGAACCAAAATAGCCAAGAATTCAGTAAAACCTACAGTTAAGCTTCAATGCCTAACCTACAGTTTTCATGGTATTAAGTACATGTACATTAAAGTGTCTTTGCTAGGCCTTGGTGCAGCAGCTACAAACCACACCTCAGCACACTCCACAAACTGACACAAATCTGCAAAAGGTGAAACCTGACACGTTGACATACACCTTTACACGTGTACATCTGCAAGTTTACACACAGTCCACAAGCTCTCTTTGAGCATGGCCAGTGCTTCCATCAGGCTCCCGAGTCCTACGGTCGTCTTTGTCCATGAACCGGTACAAAAACCCTATTCAATTCCTGTACCAGGAAGAACTTGAGCAGCCACTGGTGAATACTGCTTCAAAGGACAGCAAGTAGCCTGCTCACAGCAGCATTTAAAAAAACCACAAACAGGTCACTTGAAACAAACTATCTTGTTGACTGTATCAAATCTTTCATTTTTGATAAATATTTCTGAATACATTAAATCTGGAACACCTACTTGTCCTCAGACTTCTTTTTCTTTGTGTCAAGTGTAAACACTGACATGGCTTTCGGCTTTCAGAACACCAACGTGACTTGCCTGGAAACCATGCCAAGGATGCTACCTCCACTTTGACAGTTACATTTTTAAGCTGAGACCTCCCACACTAAACTTCACCAATACCTGGCTAAGGCACAAAGTCAAAGAAATGTCAGCAACACCAGATCCTTTGAGAGAACATGATAGAGTTCAGCAATATAGAGTCTTGATTAAATTCTGGTAGGGAGCCAAAGACATGTGGGACTACACTGGGGACTGCACTGACAATGCAGACTGCTGGGCTTTTCCTTCTCTTTACACCTACAGATGTCTCAAAACCTATCTCGTATACCTGAATTTGTATTATTTTTCTTTTGTCCAAAATCTGATCCACGTTCAGAAGAATCACTGAGGTTACAGCCTTAATTTGCAGCAAACTCAGAAGTGTACATTGGTATGCATTTTAGCATGGCAATATCCAAAATGCTATTTCAATATATGAGAACTTGAAACCCATGATTTATAATTTGGACAAGTTGGTTACTTACAGGCCGATTTTAAGGTTTCAGATGTTACACACAAGGTATTTAATAATCTGTGAATAGTAGATTACGCAGCTTTAATCAGCAGCACAGCATGAATTGCGCAACAACTTACAGACAGCCAATTATTCTTTGCTAGAAATTCATGCCTGCTTTTAGATTTTGTTTCCCATCTTGTTTAATAACAAACAGAGCTGTTAACCATATCAGAGATTATATCTGCGCTCCTTACAAAGACAGAAAAATTGTGTGAAGGACAGATATGAGTAGAAATTATGCCAAAGAATTATATCTTTGCTGTATTTTTGCTGTTGCTTATTTTGTAAGCTAGGAAATTTGCTATGCACTGGTTTTAATGTGTCTATTATAAGAAGATTTTTAAGAAGTTCCTAACATGTTCAGTAAATATGTAAAAACTGCGAGAGCACAGAATTTAAAAATGAAGGGATGGGGACAGAAAGGTACTGAGGGAAATCAAAATCATGGAAGAGAAGCTGTTCATACTAACAAGACTATATAGGGGCAACACACTGAATAAACTATCAAGAGGCAGAATGCCAGATATGAAAAGCAGCACATAATAGAATACTCACGATCTTATCTGTGGCAAGTCTGTTTCTATTTTGTGACCCGTGTTTCTGAAAATCTGTATGGCTGCCTCAGCTACCTTATCATCTTCCATCCTGAGGCACTGCAGTAGAGACTCATAGGTCTCTGCAGAGTGGAACGAGGTAGGATGTGTAAAGGACAGAACCTGCAGACACACATTAAAACAAAGGTATATTTATTCATAGTAAATGAATAATCAGAAAAACAAAATGATGGCTGTTTATGAACATTACTATCAAAATAAATAGATGTTACATGCCCATATGAAACTATTGCATTCAATAACTGAACCGAAATTTTAATTTCTCCAGAATCTATAGTCCCTGAGCAGAAAAGAAACCAAGAAGATTAAGATATCTACAAACAAAACATGGGCTACTGTTTTCCAGGTATTTCAATTCTTCTTTCTCCTCCTTCCACTTCTCAGCACCACTCAGAACACAAATTCCCTTTCTTTCTCTACATGATGAGGCTCTTGAGTTAACGGCTTGCTCTCCTTCCAGTGTCATATATACACGCCCCAAAGAAGGTGTCTCTCCCAGTTTCCCTGTTTCTCCTCCTCTCACTTTACCTCTACACCTTCTTCTCTACTACTTCCCTAAGCAGAAACCAATTTCTGCTTTAACATGTACATTTCAACTCTTGGCACCCTTTTCAAAACATACTTCTTCCAACAAACCATCTCCTTCATTATTCTTCTTTCAAGTGAGTATTAATAACCAAACAGTTTCATCCATTAAAAAAGTAATTACCTAAGTAATAACTATTAAAGCCATGATAACATTAATTTGTTACTCATACCACTTTTGTCCCGTCCATTACAGATTACAGCTGCATTAATGTAGATTACCTTGAGAAGTTCAAGTCCTGCACGAATAGCAGTATCAGGACTTACACCCTCCTCTTCATCATCAGCTGTCCCCTCTATGGATTTATTCATTAGTTTTACTAGTGCACTGAAATGAGAGATACAAAAAGAAACAAACAAGTATGACAATGTTAAAGGTTGGAGATATAAGCAAAATTACTTGGTTTTCACAACATATAAAGTGAAGGCAAAAGTCCTTTGGGGGGTGCGGTTGGCATTAGTCCCTTTCCTTCTAATTTCACTTTCTGCAAAACTAATTCTTTAGGGAGGAAAAAGATCTATCCTAAAAATCCCCCACCATGCTGGTGGCATTAGATCAACACACACTTGCACAAGTTTCAGAATGTAATTAGGTTGCCAGACAAGTCTCAAAAGAATCAAAACATTCTCTTACACAATCCCACAAAAGCTAATTAATTCGGATGCTATATGGAAGACTGCATTGCAGTTAACTATGTGAAATTTATGTTCATAGTTTTCACCTGAAGCCCCACAAACAGAATTTTCAGCATGAACTACTAAATTTTTAAAATCATTTTGCAGACAGCACTGCAAAGCAGCATTAAAAGAAGCTGCATCCTCTAGGCTGCTGGGAATTAATGCATCTACATAATTTGATTAAAAACTCACCCACACATTCAGTGTGAGGACAGACCAACTCAAGTCCCAAGAAACTTATTTTTCCTTTTGCCACTTCTATCACCTTTATAATCACCCATGAGTCAATTGATCTTTCAAACTTACCTAATGGCTTCTGAGTCAATATGTACAGGGGCAATTCTTTCCAAAAGAAATTTGACCATTTCCAGAAAAGGATTTGTTGGCTGCTTAGGATTTGCAAGTTTCCGGGCTATCTCCCTCTACAAGAATGTTAGATACAAACAAGAATTACACTCATTTTACTTACTACTTAAACATGCTGAGTAAGCTAAATATAATCATTTCTTTTTACCACAGTCTGTAGGGTAAAACGTATTTTAAGGGGGGGCTGTTGGTATCTCCACACCCTTCTTTATCATATTGTATTCAAAGGAGACATACTTTACAAAACTATTTAAATAGGTTTCTAGTCTTCAGGGGTTCTTAAGAATTGCAGCCCAGATTCAGAATAGAATCAAGGAAGAGTGAAGTGCAGTGCACCAAATATATGTTTGTTGTCAAGTGTAATCCAGAAAACTGGGTAACCCTGTAGTACATGATACTTCATAAGAATGAAAAAATTGTCCTGCTCCCTTCCCCACACAATTTCTGAGCCATTAGACAAAACCCAAGAAGTCTATGCTTGTTTGTAGATGCTCTTTGTGATCTCTGTAATTTCTCTCAATGAAATTGCTTACTTTGCTTTGGACCATAGAAAAAAAAATCCATGGTGGTTGGCAGAATCTGGGGAAGTACGATTTAATACTAAGGTGTGTATTTTCATCAAAGAGGTTAAATAACATGAGAAAAAGAAAGACTGATCTCAAAACATTATTCTAGGATGAAAAATAAATTAATAATATGCAGATGGCAATAGATAACTTGCTGGTACTTGGAAGGTGAATCAGCTTGAGAAGACAGTTTGGGAACCCTACCACAAAAGAGGCACTCGAAACAAACTATTTTAAAGAAATAAATTAGTCTTTTAGACATTATGCTTGATGTTCATAATCCCAGGAAGGAATAAAGGTAATATTTTCTTAAGATGATGATCCTAATTATCTTTTTCCTAATCTATACAAGTCAACCAAAAAGGCATTATATGAAAATTGGAAATGTGTAAAAACTATGTTTAGGTAACTAAGGAAACCATTAATTCCAGGTAACTGTTTTAAGCACAAATACTTATTGTATAAAAGTTTGCTTTTCCATTTCCTTACCACACAGACATCTGCCTGTTTACAAGAACACGTAGGGCTAATTAACAGTTCAAGCTGGGACCGAAGTTTCTCATCATCACCCAAAACCTGATTGAATTTCTTCACAAAATCTTGTGCTTTTCCAGGATCTGGAAGGTTTTCTATATGATTAAAAACAGTTTAACATGAGATAAATTTGCCACTTCAGCATGCCAAGATTCACAGAAATACAGTTTCCAGGAATGCTGTAGTAGTTTACAGAATGTTTATAGAAAGTTATTAACACTTACTTGCTATGGTCATTAGCTTTCCAAACATGGCAGCACTGTTTGCTTCTGACTGAGGACAACAGCAAAAACAGACAAACAAATCAGTCATATCTCCTTTATAAAATACACCTTTAAGCTGGTCTGTTAGTTCTTCTGCAGCACTACTTTCAACTCCTGAATCTTATGTTTTTGTTTTAAGAACAGATACTAGAACACTGTAACTATGATTAGCGGCTACTACACACAGAAAAAGGAAAAATCTTGTAACATCAAAAAACTGTAAAAATTCATTAATTCACATAACAGGTCAAAATCAATTGCTGGAAAAAGACCCCAGTAGCCCCCAAAACAGGAAACTCCCACAAGCCCCCTCTTTCACCAAAACCCTGAGGCAATGCCCTTCTACTTAAAATTTCTACTAGTAAAATTCCAGTACAAATACTTTAAAACTTGGTTTTTTTAACCAACAAAGAAATCACTGCTTTATGTTACAATATATTCCATTTTCAAAACCTGTTACAAAGTGAGAAAGAAAAAATGTGTGTCAAAAGCAAACAAAAAACTTTGAAACTTTTAAAACTTCTTTCAAAGTTCTTGAGCAGTATTATGAAAGAATGATCAACAGAAGGTCATATACCTTCAAGCATTACAGAAAGCAACTCTACCTAATGAGAACAGAACGTTGTCTACATACAGAAATCAACGAATAACAAAGTTACACTGAACAAATAACACAGTACTAAAACCTCCCAGTAAATGAGTCCAAGAGGTCCACTTTGATAAAGTATAAATATTTTCCAAACCGTACAGTGGGCTGCTTATGCAAATCCAGCAATTCTCGTACGTGACTCCTTAGCATGTTCTGGCACTTCCACATCTCATTCAGTGCTCTGAAAAAATGCATAACCAGAAAAGAAAAGCTTCTTCATGACAAGAACATGCAGATGTTTTAATGAACAAGACTGTTTATTTATCTTAGAAGTGCAACACCTGCTAGGTACAATCAAAACCTACCGAGTATTAAAAACAACTGTTCAAAACAAGGTGGAACTGATTATCTCTTTTTACAGAACATCATCTCTCTTGGAACAATGCAACACATGCAGGACACCCACAGTATTTCTTAAAACCCCACAAATAAAAAATGGACCACCATCAACCAGAATTCAGTTTCAGGTATTTTCATCATGGTCCCCACTACAGAGCAAACCTAGAAGTCATCACTTGCACACTTTTAAGTCTGCATTGTTCTCATTTGATGAAAACGAATGGATAAAGCCACTCTTCTCAAATATCATGGGATCTTTTTGTCTAATGGATGTGCTGAGTTTGAATATAACAGGGAAATGTTTTGAAATACTATGCTACTTGCAAATAATACTAAGCATCCATTATTTTAGCTTTTATTACATAATACAAGATAACAGATGTTAGGAAAGCCTGAGAAAGCAAGTATTTGTTGAATACAAGCTATACTCACTTGACAGCATTTGGATCCAAGCTAGCATACAAATAGTACAAGCACTTCATTCGCTCTTCTGTTTCCAAATTGTGTGGAACAAGATACTGAGCAAAGATTTTCTCTACCAGCAATCTGCAGGAAAAGAAAAAAAAATCTGTACATGTTGAACAGTAGTGATACCTTTCAGACAAGCTGAAAAAGCAAGGAATAGTGCAAGTCATTAAAACCAGATCTTTCAACAAAGAAAGAGGATCAAAAAGTAGTGGCCCTTTTCACAGCTGTAAAGATTCCTTCCACTGCTGATAGTAAGATTAGCAAGAACTGCTCCTTGAGAGCTTTTCCACGTTCTTCCACCTCTAAGAGGAAGTAATCTGTCACCATCCTTTTCTTTAGGAGTCTCCCTTTGTCTATTCTAATATTTAGAGGGAAGGAACACAGACAGTAAAAAGCTCAAACAAAGGAGAAAGAATACAAGAATATAACTTGAAGGGGAGGAAAAGTAAAAATCTGAAGTATCCTTGAAGGAATGGTTAAGATTGAACTGTTGTACCTGAGAATCTACTCATTATTCTAATACAAAAGCTAAAAATCAGCACTAAAAAGGTAGAAATGAAGGAACACCAAAACATACACAACTAAAGGGGCAAAAAGAAAATTGAGAACAAACCAAACCAGCAAAAGCATTCTCCAATTATCTTTTTTAAGTACATATTTAAAATTTTACATTAAATACCAACTTTAAACTACAAAATACAATTGAGTAGTTCATCTAACAATAGCCCCCCTGAATGAAAGAACATTCAATAATAATTTAATTCATACTAATGAAAGCTGTGCACAATGTTCAGCTATACAATTTGATATTTATGGACAAATACTGCATGTGTTTGAATTTTAAAACTTTTTCACTACGTACTAGTACTAGCAAGTACTCTGGGAGTGCCTTGTAGAGAGCCCACAGCTGCACAGATCAAACACAGCTTATTTCTGCTCACACAGCTTATTTCTGTTCAAAGAAAATTCTAAGAGACATGACGGCAAGGCAGAGAAATAAAAGGATGACCATGAATATGGATACAACTATCTCAAGAAAGCTCATTAGTACTAAAGAAAACTTGGCTTCGTCTCTTTAAATGTACACTTTCCTACTGATAACTCCAAGAACTAAATTGTTTGGGGAACAAAATCTTCAGATCTCAAGGGACTCCATCTGTTTAACACACTAGGAGATTGGAGGCATCAGAGCTCTGACCAATTTATGAATATTGTTCTAGCCCATGTCTCTGTAGATACACGTTCTAGAGAAGCTGTCAATACAAATGCAGAGACTGTGCCATCCCTTCTCTAGTCTCTGTTGGTCAGGGTTAAGATTTTTAAGTGGGAAAAACTCCAAGCCACACCTCTATCCTGTGAGGCAAGTGATTGGCTAGCATATCAATAGCAGGTAACAGGGCACTGCTTCAGATGTCATTATTTCACTCTATTCCCTTTGTATTCGTTGTAAAACAGAGAAGCTCAGAGAACACACGAGAGGCAGCTCTTACGAAGTTTTCAGTCTTGAGTAGATGTGTACATCAACAATCAAGGAACAACAAAAACATTACCAAGTTATCAAGTTCTCAATGTGTGGAAAAAAAATCTATTCTACTCCACTTCGTGCTTGAACTCTGTGTGATACTGCACTATTACCTTCTGAATGAACTGTGTTATCCCATGCACCCCCTGGAAAATATTCCAAGGCTCAGAGCTGTCCACTGCTACTTTTTATCCTCTCTGCTGCATTACTGAAGGAAAACAGGCTCGAGTTGGCTAATTTTGGCCCATTCTTGCTTATGTGTTAAAGGATTTTATAGACTCTGTCTTAAAAGATAATAGCATTTCTACAGCTCTTCAGGTGCTAAATCTTTAAAATCCTGACAATAACCCTGAAATATATTTATCCCTCTACTGAGATCAGGAAACCAACCCGATGGTGTGACTGAGCAAGAACTTCATTATCAGCCTTAAAAACTAGTAGAATTTGAATTAAAATTCAGGGTACCCAACTTACCTAGAAGGACATTAAAAATCAAGCCACTGATCTTTCTGTGTGGATACCCAGAAAACAAACAGGATACAATCCATGCCTCCTCATTAAAAAGCTAGTCTCAAAAATGTAATCACACTTTCAGAAGTCATGTCAGAGAAAAGAAACTCAGCTTTGATGACACACTACTCCCTTAAATTTCCTTGCCTCATTTCCATCAGTGCTCTGCATTTGCTGTGAGCAGAAATACAGAAAACATCTGCTCCATTCACTATACAACTTTGATTCATTCTCTGTCCACCATCAAACCTGTGTACTGACAATGAGATGGGAACATGGCAGAAAAACCAGAAACCTCTCAATGCAAACTATGGTATATTTTTATGTACATCCTGAATTAGTTTTGTATAAACTACATGAAGATTTCCTGATTTTCAAAAACAGTGCCAACTAATCAAACATGTAACTCTGGCCCACTTACGATCAGCCAGATGAACAAAACAAGAGCCTTCACTACTGCAACGGTTACAAATTCAGTATCGTAACTGGCAACTGAAGGAGGCTACTAGCCCATTCAGACTAGTGACCAAGATAAAACATACTGACGTAGCAGACTGTATAAGGAAGGTGCTAAGAAACACTATAAAGAATTTTCTGAGTCTACCATACTAAAAATCTAGGCTGAAATTCTGCCTTTGTGTGATCTCACAGTTTCTCTCTTTCTGAAAGACTATTAACAGTTGTCCAAAACCCTGGCCAAAATATGTTTTTCAAAACCAAAATGGTAAATCAAAAAGTCAAAGGGACTGAGTGACAAAATAGNTACCATACTAAAAATCTAGGCTGAAATTCTGCCTTTGTGTGATCTCACAGTTTCTCTCTTTCTGAAAGACTATTAACAGTTGTCCAAAACCCTGGCCAAAATATGTTTTTCAAAACCAAAATGGTAAATCCACTGCTGTTTCTTCAGCTTTTGGTCTACCTAAAGGTCCATACCAAAAGGAGAGGTCTGTGCGTGTACTGTGGTGTGGACATGCATAACACTCATAGATCATGGATTTTCACAGCCTGGCCTCTGGAAAGCAGTAAGGCAAACAAGAACTGGCATAGTAAATGCCAAATTTGACAATTATTTTTCTACACAGTACTTAGTTAATGAAAATCCACTACCATCATAGATCTAGTGCCACCAATACATAAAAATGAATCCATGAACAGACAATGCAACAATACTGAATATCTGCACACGTATCTTAATGATTATTAATTAAATACCTCATACATCAACCCACAAATACAGAATATAACAGCTTTCACAGGATAAGGACATGTTTTCAGAGTATGTCTTATCACTAAACAATTAAAATTAGGAAGACTTAGATTGACTCACTTGTCATCAATGCTATTTTGATAATATATGTGCAAAAGTTTATCCTTTATCCAGCTCACTTTCTCTGCAGCATCTTTTCCAGCCTCAGCATGAAGACAATACTTCTTGTACAGCTGTGCAAGACCCATCATAGCTTCTTTTCTTACTCGCCACTTGAGAAGGAAGAAATGAAAAGAAGTTGGGGAACTGGTGTTGATAAATAAATAAATCACACATACAAAACACAGTTAAGATGTAGAAGCATGAAAGACAAAATAGCCACTTCCTGATCTCCTGTATTTAGACACTTCAAAAGCTGAAAAACGCTGTTTAAAGCCTCTAGATGAGAATTTGAAAAGCCTATGTAAGGGTTTTCTTCCCAGTAGTATGCAAATTAAATATTGTCAGTACCCAGGAATTCAGTACTTCTCTGTGCTGAGCAAAGAATACCTGGGAGCTAGCCAGCAGAAAAGAAGTTAAGTACAGCTTAACACGTACGCCTGAATAAGTGTCTCACTGAGTCAGGATTTGGAAGGCTTATCTGTTCAGAGACAGGCACAAGAGGTGGCATACTTTCTTCCCATTGCTTTCTTCCCATCTTACAGCAGCCTTGCCTAGAAACAGGACATCTGGAGCCTAGGCCGAGCCAAACCTGCTAGGACTTGAACTCTTAGGCCACTTTCCAGGACAGTGGGAGAGGCCCGTTTTGCTGAAGCCTTGAAGCAATCGCTCTAAGACTTCAGGGATTAAGGAAAAAAAAACCTAGAGTACAACAGCTACAGGAGGAGTTCATGGGTTCTCATCCTTGCTTTTGGTGGTCATACTTCATCCGCTCAAGTAAACAACAAGTATCCCATTATTAAACAATTTACCAGACAAGATCCATAAGCTCTCCTATGCTGACTTGTTTAAGGAACCATACCAGAACTGACTTGAGGATTAATTTACACAGCACAGTGTCTCAGGCTGAATGATTTACACAGAAAACCTCAGAAGAAACTTGTTTTCCCACATCATTTAAAAGAAATGCATGAAATTCAAACTGGAAGAGATAATTTCTTCCAGAAGACACTAGGTATCACTTTTGGCCTTGAACTTTCAAGGACTAAGAAGGCTCAGATAATTTCACCCTATGAAACATAAATGTAGACACTATTATTCATACTGTGCATAACTTCTTCAATCTTGTTAAACTGAAGGCTTGTCTCAGTAACACTGAGGTACTGCACATTTAATTTCTTAATAGTTTTACTGAATGAACTACTTTTCTTGAAGAGCAAAGAAAAGAAAAATCTTGAACATAATACGGCTTACGTCACCATATAACAGCAGTAGCTGCTAGAGTAGGTTATAACAATAAGATGGAAAACATAAACTTGTATTTTGTTACATATTTCTTAAGTATTAAAACTGTGACAGGTCAAGACAGTAATGACTTTGCTAGAACATAACAAAATAATTAGAATTATTAGACATAATTCACAACATAATTCACAAGAGAGAAAAACTTTAGCTATAAATAGATGTTATTGTTTAACTTTTCTGCAGGAATTGGTTCACTCCCCTTGTGATCTAAAGCACATTTTAGAGAAAATAAAGGCCTAAAAGTGAAACATTTTCAGCAAAGTATTAGTATTTTTCTGCATTCAGATATACCCTTCCAATGAAGGTGATAGCTTCATCAGATCTTCTATATGACACAGGAAGGATGGCAAAACTTGCCAGAAGACAACAACAACAAAAAATTGTTAGAAATTATTCCAGAAAATTTAAGCCTAAAATGAAGGAGTAACAAGGGGCTACAAAGGAAAGGAGGTTTGGATTGCTAATAGAATTCTGATTACTGAAATTGCTGTAGTGTAGATCTCAGAGCATGGAGAAAGGCAGTTTCAGACCGACAACAGGAGACACTGGACTGAACCCCTTAAAGAATGTTTTGAGACACCATGGAAGCAAGTCACTGAACAGGGGAAAAAAAGAGTAAGATGCTTCTGAGAACTAAAGCTGAAACACCAAATAAACATAAAGAGGAATGTAATAAACAATTTCAAAGGCAGCATATGAATGAACACAGCTAACAGAATTACCACCCTGATTTAATTAACAAAAGAATTTTGATAACCTTAGCTTCCTTGGTTGACCAACATAATTAAATCCCTCCACTGATGACTGCTGGACTGAGTTTTGAAAAAAATTATTATTAAAAGTTCAATACAATCCCTTACCCATTTAGAATAACTAACCTATTCTGTTCATAAACACCTTACAATCATTCTCCTTCATCTGGAAAAAGCCACAATGGTTTTCAGTACAGTTAAGACTAACAAACATGCAGAAAATATGTAAAGAGGAACCCAAAATGGGAGTCTCTTTCTCTGGCTCCTCACTCTATAGCTTTTGACTTCAAGCTGATGATGTGCAAGTCCCTTCTCATAAAGAGTTCTCTACTCCATAAAGGCTGTTGGGAGAAATGCCAATGAAGTCAGTTGTCAAAACTCTCTTCCTAACTTTTCAGGTCCTTAAGATTATTCCAGTATAACAGATAACAATATTTTTGATATTTGTTTCTAGAATGTCTCCTAATTATTCTGAAAAGTGAAGATGCTGGAAGGACCCTTGAGAAAGTGTTCCAAGGGAGCTTTGCTCAGAACAATTATTACCAAAGACTAGATTTCAGGTTTTGGGAAGCATCTGTTACCAGAGTTACTTTTCCATCTGGAGCAATACAAATGGATTTGAAAACTACTGGTGCACATAGGGTTTTTTGGTTTTCTGGGGTTTTTTTGGTTTTGTTTTCTTTTTTTGTTTTTTTTTTTTCTGTTTGTTTGTTTGGTTTGGTTCTTTTACTGTTATTGGTTTTTAAACAGTTACAACCATCATGCAGATGTCTATATAGATCAAGTCAGCTAAGGACATTCCTTAAAAAATTAAGTAGTTTCTTTTAGCCAGAAACTTTTACTCTAGAAAGTGTTTGGACTATCTTTACTAATACTATGTCAATTAGGATATGGTCAGGAGAAAAAACAGATCACTTAAATGGCGTACCAGTTAGCACGATCTGAATTTTTTCCCTGTTTATAAAGATAAAAAGGTAGAATTGAAATGACAGGTTGGCACTTCAGCCTGTTGGACAAACATTCTTTTCATAGTAATAGCAATATTCATTTGATAGATGACTGCAAGCCTAAAAAGATGAAGTCAGACAGATGAACAATCATGTAGGAGTCTGCAGTAGATGTGTCCAAAAGAAACCCAGCTACAAAGGGTAAATGCAGCCAGCAGAATAAAGAGTTCTTTTAAAGAAAAAGAATGACTAAAATAAGTATAACGCACTCCGCCCGATATTGAGAAAAATTCTACATAAAGAACAAAGATTGTTACATGGACATTATCAATGCTCCTCTCCCAAACTGGAGAAAAATCTGAAAACAAAAAAAAACAGATGAAAGTTTGCAAGTCCTCGATCTTCATTTCATAACACTAATTATATTTACAAAGACATCCTATACTGCTGAGGTCTACTTCAAATGCTAAGTATTTGTTGTACCCATTTCTAGTCTCATTTCAGTGCTCAATTTTATTTTCTCCTCAGGATATATTTTCATTAAAGCTCTCTCCAGAGATTTTTATAAGAGAAACATCATGTACAGATGAAGCTAATATTCACTGATTGCCTGAAAAAGCACCTAACCTTGAAATGCAATATATCAAACCTATCACTGGTGTGAAATGACTTAGTCAAACACACAAGGAACATTAAGTGTTGCCACACTGGATTTAAAGTCACATGAAAAAAGACCTAGCTCTGCAGAAATCAGTGTCACAGCTGTGCAGTAATAGCTGACTGCCTCTTACTGACAGCAACATGCTAAAGGAGAACAGAACAGAGATACTGTGTTGAAGACACAGTAACAGTCATCCCCTTCTCACTAGGTAGAAGTCCCAGCCAGAAGTGGTGGTTATACTAAAAGTTTTTAAATCTCATAGATGACCTTTTAGGCATGTTTAGTGGCTGAAAAAGAAGGAATGTAATCTTGATCACTCCTGAGAAACATGCAATGTCAAGCTGCAAGTACAACTAATTGAAGCTGCATTATAATAGTGAACATAGTCAAAATCACTATTTCTTTGTGTAAAGATGACATCCTTTTCTCAAAATCCATTACAGCAACATTCTCACTTAAAAGGGGAACAAAGCCATGTAAAATTATTTTGAAATAATAAAAGTAACTAGCTAGAATGATATAGGGAGCATCCTTTCTATAGCCTATTAAAGAAGAACAATAATAAGGAAAGAAAAATACCAACATGGCTACATAGCACAGAGAAGTCTCCTATTAAACATCACCCTACAAAGAGCATGGAGCCACATCCAAAAAAATGTAAACAGGAAACAGTATAAGCTCTGGCAAGTTGAAAGTAAATCCTTCATGAAGCATGGGCAACAGTTTCAAAATGAAGTTATTAAAAGCATACTAACTAAACATCTTCATCAAAGCTTCCAGAAGCAGGAAGCCTTCCAGACCCTTTCTGAATGGCTGAAAGACAAACAGATTTATTCCAGGAAAGAGGTCTGAAGAGGTTTCTTAAAGTATCATTAAGAGACATTTAAAAAATTAATATAGCAAGCAGGAACAAAATCATTAAGACCAGGTGGTATCCCATCTATGACTTTTACAGGAATTTAGATATTATACACCAAATACTAATTATTCTATTATTGCAATCTACCAATGAACAGATTGAAGACAGCAAATGTGAAAGAAACTGAACCATCTGAAGAGGAACAATGTGCCACCCATTAGAACATCTGATTTTGAATGGGCAAACAGGCTGAAATAGAACAGTAATGACAACAAAGAGCTGACACTACTGAAAAATAAGTTATGGAAATGTGTCATTGAACTCTATATAATGGGAAGTTTTATCTAAGAAAAGAGTAACTTTTAGCAGACCCAGAAGTACATCAGTAAAATGCATTAGGATCCCAAAAAAACTTCCAACAAAGTCTTGTACCAGAGGGCCTCGAAATAAAAATTCTTTTGTAAATTAATTATTAACTAAAACATAGGAGACAATGGGTGGAAATAAATGACTGATTTTCACGAAGAAGGAAACAAAAGGAACCTGTAGACAGAGTCAGAAAGGAATCTCTGACACTTAACATACGAAAAATTATTAAAAAATGAACTGAACAGTATGTAAAATCTACTGAGGTAGTCAGATGTAACATTATAATGAAGAATTACAGAAAAATGTCACGCTACTGAATTGTTACAACATGAAATGGAAGAAATTCAGATTAAGGATAGGTTTGCCCACCAGCATTAACTCTGTATGCGCAGTATTTGGCAGTATATCATCTAAAGTTATTTAAGAAAAACACTAAAGTTAATGTGAATGTTTTCCAAAACTGTCAGCTCAGTGCTCAGAAACAGTGTAACAGACAGACACAATGTTACAGAATAAGAAAAAAAGCTATCATCAACTATGTATACAACATGGTGGGAACTGTGAATGCCATTACCAAGTATGGTCACCTTAGTCCCAACAGGATACAGAACATGCAGACAAGAACGATCAGAAGTATGAGATAATCAATTTGTGTGAAAGTTGATCAGGTGATTCTTTAGAACGGAAAACAAAGAACTGGCGAAGATACGGTATTTGTATTTATTAAAAATAAATGAGTCAAAGAATATTCATTATTTTATGTAACCTAAGTACTATGAGATACCCAGTCAAATTATCAGACAAGTTTAAAATGAAACAAGAGAAGTTATTTTTCCCAAACATGTATCAAACTTGAATTTACTGATGCATATGCCATGGAGGCTTATAAAGTACAAATAAATTCAAGGAAGAACTTGATAAATACATGGAATAAAGTTCTGTTGAAAGTTATTACGAATGTGGGCCAGCAGACTAAAGAAATCCTTAAATCACAACTTGCTGAAAGCCAAAACTGACCACTGTGAAAATTATAATGGATTATAAGGGACTGTTGGCCCAAACCTGTGAGACCATTCTTATGTTCTTAGAATATGCCTGTGTTCATCACAAGTCAATGACCCTATTTGCTTGACAGTATTCTTGCTAATAGTCAACTCTTAAGATTCTCTGGCTGTTTTTTTCTAATTTTAGCTTTATTAAAGTATGTTAGAAGCAGGTAATTGCTGAAAATACAATATTAACACTTACCCGTTTGTCCAATGTTCTTTCCCTTACAAAGCCAAGCAGCTGGTCATTGACTAAAGAGAGATCTCTCTTGCCCGCAGTAATAATTGTAACAATAACATCATGTCGAATGGCTTCTTCTGGGTCATGTGACCTAACCTTCAAATATTCTGTTATGAGCAGAAACAACAAAAATCTTGGCTTTTTTACAGAGGTGTGATGTATTCTGATGTATTAATAATGTTAAAACAATTAAATGTCAGTCATATATCACAACCATGTAATCTATTAAATATACAGCTACCCACAGGAAACATCTGTTAAGATATTTCCTATGCTAAATATAAAACAATTAGATAACTGTAACTATCAGAAGAATATAGAATAGCTTTTATGATAACCTCATTTGCAAGAAGCAATAAAGTGAAAGAAAGCTGACTAGAATATATTGTAAGCAAAGTGGGTGAGGGAATAAGAAGAAATAAAAAAAAAGGAACTCTCATTCTCAAAGAGTGAAAAACGTAAACAATAAATGAAAAATACTGACAATTGTCGAAGAATAGCTTGCATCAAAAAACAACAGTACTTTCAGTCAAGCCTGAAAATCTTCTCATAGTTAAAATGATACTGTAGTGAAAGAAGAAACTTCCTAGCTTAGATCAGCAAAACCCATTTTCTGAGCTCAGTGGAAGAGAGGTGGGGGGAACACAGTGACTGGTTTTGAAAGTATGTCAGGATGTTGCACCAATATTTGCTTTGCCTCACCAAAAGTTTCTTTAGAACTTGAAATTACTTTAAAATTCATTCTGCAATGGGTAGCTTTTTAACATCTCACTCTGACAAAGTCCATACAAAATCACACACTCCTCTCCTTCTAGTAACTAGCACTTGTCTTCAACAGAAATCAATTACTCAGCAGATACCTCTTCCATCCAGCATTGGACTCAATACATTTCAGAACTACACTGCTATGTATAAAAATAATTATAGAGCTCCCATATCATTCTGTAGATTATTCTAAACCCCTGTGTGAGCATCTCACCAGTGAGGTCTTTTGCTAAGTCTGGATGGTTCATTAAACAATGACTGGCGAATTTCACACTCTCTAATCTCACAGGGACATGGATATCATTGAACCTAGAGGGATAGAAGATGATGAACGTTAATTTTTAATTAGCTTTGCAAATCAGTATTATTCTCTATGTAGTAACATGTGTTGATAGTATGTTCTGTTAACTATTAGAATACTTTTATATGGCAAAATTATAGAATACAAACGTTTTGAATTTATCTCCACAATGTACCTCATACAAATATTTGTTATTTCTTTTGCAATTCATTCAGGTCTAAAATCAAAGGATGAATACGCTGTATGTGGATAAAATGCTGACCCAATGGATTTTGCCCACTGACCTCTGAACACAACTCTCCATACAATGTCAATCATGTGTGTGTGTGTATACATACACACAAAATTATAGAAATGTAAATTGGCATCTAACACGTACCATCTGAAAACATTCACTTTTAAAAAAATTATAAGCTTCTACATTTACTTAAATGGACGTATCTCTTCACTCAGAAAGGTAAATGCCAAGCAAAACAGACAGAACTGCAGGTACAGCTGTACAGCATGAAATTTCAGACAATGCTGGCATAGCTATTGCGTAATTTCCGTTATGCATATAATCTGCTGTCTAACTAATTTATATGCCCATAGCTGACAGCAATATAGCAGCAGTCCCTCAGGCTTCTTCCTTCTAAAGGAGAACTGTATGCAGTTTTCTGCTTTGGAGATCTAACAATGTAACTGGTTCAAATACAAACAGCTACATCCTCTAAAAACACAATGAAAAATGCAATACTCTAAGATAATTTACAACAAAAAGAACAGAAATTCAGAATTCTATCCCCTTTCTCTTACCGCCCAAGAAAGCACTGCCAAAGAGGTCGATTTTGCGTGGCCAGATCAGAATCTTTGGAGCCAAAGAGTTTAGCCAGAAGTCGAACAACAGCCAAACGTTCTTCTCCATCATTGCTCTAAAAATCAAAACATGAAAAAGGAACTGTAAATCATTATCTGTAATATCTTAGTAATAATTTCTGGCTTCCTTTTCTTTTTGTTTTTTGAACAGTTAGATTTACAACTGAGTTTGAAAATATTTCTGATAATCCTCATTCTTTTTAATTATCTTATTGGATTAATATGAGACCAGATATACAAATACCTACTAAGCTAATGTATTACAGACACTGAATAGATGGCTGTGCTTGGAAAGTACCTTCCTCTTTCAGGAGTAAAAGCCCATACACAGTACTCTGACTAACATATATTTGACAACTTCAACAATTAATGATTTAAGACATGCTTTAAGACTATTTCAAGTGTGTGGAAAGGAGATCAATTAAGATGTTATAAACAGATGTGCATTAATGAATGCTACATGTAATTTCACCAAATACCCATTTCTTGGTTACTTTTGTTTGTTGCAGCCACAGCCTACGTGTACATCCACATACACAAAATTATTTCTCTTGTCCATTTGCAATCTTAGGAAAGACAAAAAGCCTTTTAATTAAAACTCCGACAAACCTCCAAATCAGGATAAATTAACTATCTTCAAGGATTCAAAAGCAGTCAGCTAACTTATTGGCTGATAATAACAAATCTGATAAAATATTAGGAAACACTTCCTCTTATTATTAAAACATTATTTCATAGAAGAAAATTCTGCAAATCAATACTGAAGCTGACACATTTGCATTTCATAAAATAAGCCAACCACAGCTTAATTACTTTATAAATTTTGTGTGTATTCCAAAGATTAAGTACATAAAGCTTTTGCATTAGACTGCATTATTTTATCATTATAATGATTATATATATTTTGTGTGCATAATACATGTTTGCAAGCACAACAAGCACATAATTGTATACAGACTTCCAGTATCCTTTCTTCAATATATTTATCTTGAAAATAAAGCAATAAATACAGAATTTTTATCCCTCTAGTAGAACACTTACTACGTCTACAGTTCTGCACTTTTAATATCGCCACAAATTTTACTGATTGTCCAAAGCTACATTGTAACCCACCTTCAGCTTGAATTCCAGCTGTGGCATGACAGAGAGCAGTAAGTGAGGATCTATGGCAAAAAGCTCTTGTATCAAGTCAAACACATGTTCTGATAAGTCACTTACTGAAGACTTTCCCAGTACCAGAACCTGATTAAAAAACTAAAATACAAACAATATTATGTAGTATATTTTCCTTCATTAATGCAAACATTATTTTAAAAAATTATTTTAACGTAGTATCATTAATGGTTTTATACTAATGGAAGACACTCAATGCACAATTTTTTCATTAAATCAAAGTATTTCACCCTTACAATTCTGGCTCAAGCAAACGACCAACATCCTTCCCAGTTCAGTTCTATTAATTCTATCAGGATAGTTTAATACACGACAATTTGATAATTACAAATCTCAATAACTATCTCCCAAGTAAAATTAACAGGTAATAAAAACTGTTAACTTAAAATGCATATTCATCCAGTAGAACATTGACCAAAAAAACCCTGTAATTTTAAAGAATCTTCTTATAATTGAAACCCAATCGAACTGAAGATCATCAAATGCTGAAAAAAAAGGTTCTCTGCTGCAAAGCCATTTTAAAGAATGTCAGACATCTTCATGTTATGTCTTTCAATATCTGACGGGTTATGTATCAAGGTCATTAGTGATCTAACAAAAACAAACCGACGTACCTTAAATCATGAATTATTTATTTTTGGATTTATATAAGGTATATTAAAATATAATACTTCCTATTAGATACTGTGGGTTAATATTATTTAAGCAGTGCAAATGCAACAGCAAAAAAGTTATTACACACTCGAAAAAGAAAGTAAGGAGAATAGTATTAAATCAACTCAAAGGTTACTTTATGTAGTATCCTGTTTCCAGATATGACTAATTAAAAAGCTTAAAAAAACAGGGCAATTGGAATGTGGTAACTGTTAGTGAGACTCCTTGAGCTTTTAAATACTTACTGACTAATCTTTTATGAATTTGCCTCATTCCCTCTTAAACTACTCTGAATTTTATGAGTTCTATTGGCTTCAGCACCAAGGAAAGGCAACAGAACGGATCAGACCACACTCACCAAAGACTGCAGCAGCTGTATGAACAGGCAGAACACACAACACTCACATTCGACAAGAAGGAATTATAATTTGAAGGTAGCCTTGTAAAAAGCATAGTTCTTTTACTCTTTATGACTACAAGTCATAGCAAGCTTAGGAGGGGAAAAAAAAAAATCTAGCAAAGACCCGGCAGTTTGAAATGCTTCATTCTAAAGCTCGGTATGAAATGAGGCTGTCTGGTTGCTGGACATATGAAGTATTAATAATTCTTTCTGTTCTAATAGGAGTTTTGGTGGTCACCTGTTTTCACAGCCTAGGTTTAGGCTGAACATTAGACTGAGATGGACAAAACTAATTTCCTCTTCATTTATTTGAAATACTCCACATACTAAATGACCAAGCCAACAATATCCTATTTGGAAAATGGTATTCTTGTAGCTGCATTACAAAATGTAGCTTTTATAAACAATACTTAAAAGAATAAAAACCCCCACCATATCTCCAATAATTCAAGACAGTAACAAGAACACTTGTTACTTGCAGGTAATGTGGATTAATTAATTTACGTACATTGGCAATACACGGTTCAATGGTCTGGACGGTCCTTTTCAACAGGACTTTTGCAAGATCAAACGCTTGTTTGTTAAGGTTCTGAAATAAAGAAATATAATAAAATTCTATTGAGTTTTCACATGCAATAACAAATTTTGAAGAAACACTACCATACCTCCATAATCCAAAAATTAACATGCACCAAATTTCACACTGAAAAATAAATGAATTTAAATTAGTATTTAAATGCTGTTTTGTTTGCCCCCTCACATACTCATTAAGGGTACACTCTGTAGCAAGTTCAGCCTTGTCTAGAGGGTAAAACTGCACTGACTTCTCCACAGACTGTACCATATGCTCTGAGACAGCCCACAGTGAGACTACAGAAAGCACCTACACTTGGGCAGTTAGCTTTCCAAGTAAGCATTTGATTGTAACATGACAACTTGAACATTGTTTACATTGCTCTTGAGCAACTTTCAGAATGTAACTGCACATCTGAAAAATCTGACTGTCCAAGTCTGCACAAATCCCATGTGCAGTATCTCATATCATCTAAGGATTAATGCAGCTTGGAGGGAAAAGAAATAGAAATGGATGAGCTGATTGCCCTGAAAATTACAAATCACTGCAGACAAAATGCAGGTAAAGCCCAGGGATGAGTGTTCTTGGAAAGACAGTATTTGGCAAGTCTACACTGAGAACAACTCCCTCATGTTCTTTTAACTAATCATTTACTAGATGAGAGTCACATTAGCACACACAGAGAATGATGTACACTACCATCACTTAACTAAGAATGGACATGCAAATTAATATAATCTAGATTCTGAGGCAGACTGTGTATCATGTTTAACTAAAAACCAAAATCAGACTGCATTATCCAAAACACATTATTTCAGCTTCTTTACGAAGACAAACTTCCATCAACTCTTGCCAGACTGATACTTTTCTTATGTCATAGCAGAAAATGACTGGTATTTGACTGCTTCGCACAGACCTAAAAGTATTGCTATTGTATGCATTCTACAAGAGAATAAACTGTGCTCTTAAGGCTACAGTGCTTCTGGTTTACACATCTAAAGACAAGCACTATAATCACAGAATTTTCTAGGAGATCTGTTCATGAAAGAAGAACATAGTTATAAGTCAAACTCTGCTAGGTAGATCAGACAAAAGAACTTTCTGATTGTTTTTCTTTCAACTACCATGGTAAAGCAGTAGTTTAAGTGCTGTTGCTACAGTAAACAAAGTAACACAGATGAACATACTGACCAAATTACAAAACTGAGCACTGACAATAGGATATTATTTGCTCAGTCATGACCAAGAGCCGGTAAGAGTGGCACTACTCCAGTAAGCAATACTAAATATGCATTACAACCCAATATTTACACCAAGTTTATCTCCCTCTTTATCAGAGCCTTGCTTGAGAGTTTTCTTCATCAGGCAAAACTGCAAAAATGTTAATGCTAAAAGATCACATGCACTTTTACTTTGCCTAAACCAAGTAGACACAACACACTTAAGTTGTACAAGGTTTTACTGGGCCTTTGTACCCTCAGAGCAATGTCCACCCTTGTTAATAGCATCACCTGACATACATATCACCACTTTCTGCTTCCATTCCTGACATCCACTGCCTGTAATTCATTAGAAGCAACTTACAAAGAACAGTGCATTTTCAGAAGGACTCTTGTTATAAGAGGTCTCTCTGTGTCAGCAGTTTCAGTAAGACATTATCTCACTGCTGTCAATAAAAATGATTTGAAAGAATGGCATTCCTGTCTCATGACTATGACAGAAGGAATGCAAACTCATCTCAGACAACAGATACCTGTGAAATCTCATCAGGCATATAAAAGTAAATGACAATGGCCACAGCTTAGTCAATCCAATGCTACACATTTCCATGAATTCTCCCTCTTTATGCAACCAAAGGAATAATCTCTGCTTTTACATACTAATTTAACTTTAATTATGCAGTCATGGATGGACCTGCCTTAATTTCTGTTACTATTTAAAATTTACAAATGAACAAACAGAAACACATACTTGGTAATCAAAGCACAGTTCATCTACTGTAATTAATAACTAAACTTACAGCACTCCATACTATTTTTGGTAACTGCAAGTGTTTTAGGAAGGGAATTTTCTTGGTCAATGTAAGGCACCACCACTTTGCACCTAATTTTCCCTTATTTCCCAGCTAAAGGAGTTGTGTTTACTCTCTTTCCAAATTTATTAAGGTGTTACAGTGAAGGTACTTTAAAAGCTCAAGTGCAGAACCAATGATCCCCTCTCTGAGGAAGAGCGCGTATAAAATTCCTCTAGGAAGGAGACGGTGTGTGTGTCTATGTGTCACTTTGTCCCTTATAAGTGAATTAAATGGAGAAAGACAACAGAAGGCATGGGAAGCACAACTAGGAAGGTGGACCGAGGTCTGACTGGCAAGCTGAGGAGAACAGCAAGACACCACAGAAGTCTTGGGGATATCTTCCTCCCGCCCCACTTTTTTAAAATTAAAAATATTTCACATCTTCTCTATTAAAAAAACCCCAACATATCCCAAAAGCAAAACAATCGACTACCCACAGTCCTCAAGATGTAATATTTTCCTACTATATTTGCTTGAAAACACTTTATTTATGTTTCAGTACAGAGATCCTGAGGTGGCACAATCTCTTGGTGTTGAATAATCTAGACACAGCTAATGAGCAGCACCAGGTAATTCCCAAATGAATGTGAGAAAATAAACCAGTCACAATAGCTAAAGTGTATAAAGAGATCAACAACATGCAAAAGGTAGTAAGACTTATTGTTATTATAACAGTATACTACAACAATATTTTACTAGGCAGACCTTGTGTGCAGGAATGAGGTTAATCAAAATTGAGTCCAGCAGCTCCTGAGTTACTCCATCGCCTTCCATGATGATAGAACTCATCAAATCCAGCATATGCATTTGTACCTTCTGGTTGTGGCTATTACTAAGATCATAAAAAATATCACCAATATTAAATTCTCAGACCCTGACAAATACTAACAGTACAATCCAGAAACAATATCTAATGCCATAAGTATATGTCCAGTTCGCTCTCTCTTACATTCTCCACATCTCAAAACTATTTTATGTGCCTTTCCTCTCCTATGGAAAGGTTCAAAAACCTAGAACAACCTAGCTCTGCTTTAAGAGAATCAAAATAAAAAAGGACAGTAACAACCAATACAAAAATGTAGATAAACTAATCAGAATGAAGTATACTGTTGTAACACGGACAACAAATTTTAAAACACATCTACTTTCAGAGACATATCCCTCCATAACGTCAGCAGTTCACACTGATTTTCTTTCCCTGCAGCTCTTAATTTAGAAAAATAGACTTCTGTTCAGACATATTTATCTGTAGACTATGCTATGATTCAGTCTACCCCCAAATCTGATGATATTTTGACAGTTTAATACAATGGAAGTGATTCAACTTACTTGATAACTGAAAAAAGAGTCCTAAAAAGCTGAATAAAAATTTCATTGCAATCTTCCAACTCAAAGCAGATGTTGTAAGATTTGACCCAAGCTAAATTCTAGAACAAAAATTAGGATATTTAGGCTAGTACAACTTCACATTAAGTCACACAAATATAATCATGTTAGTTAAATTTTTTTTCTATTTAAGGAGAAATAATATACAATAGATGTAAATGCTTTGAGGAAAGAGACTGGATACTTGCTTTGCATATAAAGAGCTCCTAACACAGAGGGGCTTTGCAAGATATATCCAGAAAAAACTAAATACAGAATAATCTGATTTCTTAAGTATAAAAGCTGATTGACAGAATGTTAATTTAGTAAGACCCTATTTTTTCTTCATGCTGTGAAACAATACAATTTTAAACATCATGTTTTAAACATCATATATCTTGTTTAGAAATGAGATAGTATTTCTAAAAGCACACTGAACCCCACCACTCAGTTATTGTCAATATGGTTCTTAAAAACATTGCAGTGTTTTTAAAGCAAAAATCTTACATTCATTCTCCTGTCACCAACAAAGGCACATTTGCATTTTAACCAGCATTTGAAATTTTCTCTCTTGATAAAAAACCCTCAATGTATGGAATTGTAAGACAAAGGCTAAATATTAATAAATATCAATTGTTTTAACATGTCCTCAACTACAGACTGACAAACTTATTAAACGCCAACAGCATTTTAAGTACTAAAAGAAGCAATTCACTGAACTTTGATGAGACTGGTGTGATTTACAGAATAAAAGAAATTTGCCAGGCATACTGGCACATCAGGAGAAAGACTGATTACACTTCCTAGGCTTACAGAGCAAATACCATCTACTGAAAGTTACAACTATTGTGTTACCTCTAATAAGTAAAAGTATCTGTTAAACTGAGGGCTCTTCGTGTCCTCCAAGCCTTTTAATTGTCTTGTAATAAACAAGAATATGTCCTGTCAAAAAACAAAGTTTACAAGCTTGATTCAGCAGAAAGTAAAAATACAATCCTTTAATAGAGACATCTACCCACATTTTCAAACTCATAACGTGAGAACATTAAATTGTCTTTTTTAGGCTCTGACAGAAATCTACCACCAGCACAGATACTGGCCATCTAGCACTCCTTTACACATCTCTGGCCCTTAAGTACTACACTGACTCACAGGATTAAAGCAACATCTCTTTAGTAAAACTGAAAATCAGTATACACAGGAGTAAAAACATTTTTTCTGTTGGTTTTTGGGTTTTTTGTTAGGGGGTGGATGGACTGTTTCGTTCATTTGGGGTTTTTTTGGGGAAGGGGTGGTTTATATTATCCTCAGTAAGAATAAGGTAGCAGAAAAGCCTTTAGTTTACGAAGCATTTTACCTTAAGTTTGTCATGGGAAGTATATGGAGCTTCAGGAGCATAGATACGAAAGATATCAGCCAAGCAACATGCTACAAGGAGGCGCACATCTTTATTGGGATTCCTGAGGAAGAATTCAGATGCAAGGTGCAAGGCTAATGGGAGATACTGCTGCTTCTCATCTTCTGAGTCCTGGTCCATATCCATGAAGGTTTTTACCACCATCTGAAAAACACCAGGAAAAAAAATTGAGTTCTTTCTGCTTTTATTCCTTATTAGTGAACAAGACTTTTTAAAAGGATGCAGTACTATCAATACATGTTCTGCTGCATAATCAGAGTTAGTACTTGAATTTTTTTGTTAGGACTAATATCAGAAAAAGGGAAGGGTTAATCTGATACTTAAAGGTTTACTGAACTTGATATTTTAGATTAAGACACTGAAAACCACTTTGCAGTTCTGCTTATTTTGTCAATCTTGACCTGAGGTACAGCTCAGAAATTAATGTGCACAGATGAGGCTGGAGACGGCAGAATCTCTTCCTCAAAGCAGTCCCACTGCAAGGCCAAGTGAGGACTCACCTCAGTATGAATAGTGCAAGGGGCTGTAAGCCATCCGGCCTAACACATGGCTACAGTACAATGCAGCTGCTTTACAGCTGTGCCAGGACTAGAGGAGCCTAAGAGGCCACTCTTAATACTCTGCCTCTATTGAGGCACACACCTCACAAAGTACTTCACATATGCACAATCTTTCTATCTAGTTTAAACAAACTAGATACTGGATAATTTAATCCCTCATGTAAAGTAAGTCTTAACACTGCAGAACTACTCTTACTGCATACTCAGAGCTGCATCTTTAGCCTTATCAACATAATGTAAAAAATTAACCACATGCTTTTCTTGTTTCTTCTAGCACAGCTAAGAACGACCAGTTCCTATGAAAAGCCACCAAAATAGTTTATTTTTAATTATTATACAAACCCAGTTAATTGAAACTTCTCAAAATAAGGATTTGGCAAAACTGAAAGTAAGAATTTAGTTGGAAGAAATAAAAAGTTGCAGATCTAACTTTTGGAATGATGTTTGTTAAAGGATGAGAATGACTTCTAGGATGTCAGCACAGAACAGGCAGACGCGCCAGAGATTCTTAGTGTGACTTTAGTGAAATCAGTCTTTGTCTTCCGTTTCTCCATGTCACTTGAGCATCCTTAGAATTAAATCTGTGAAGGACAGCCACACTGCATATACCAACAGGATTTGGTATGCCCACTACAGACAGAGTATACACAGTATACACAATAGAGATACAAGAGAGAACACAGAATGATAAATCTTGATGGGACAAATTCACCTCTAAAATAATAACAGTTAAACAGAAAAGAAGACTGAGCTCACACAGCTAATAAATACATCTCTTACTCTAACCAGAATTTTTTTGTTATGGTGTCATTCAAATGATTCTAGGGTTGCTTCTCCATTATTAAGCATGTCCCTGTTTCCAACATGAAAGCGCAGTCTTTAAGCTTTCTCTCCTTCCAGCATTTTGAAATATAGTTTTAAATTCAGCACATCTTATAAATGCAAATAAATGTTTGACAGCAACCCTTCCTACAGTATATTACTTAAAAATCTTCCTCCATTTCTATAAATGTACAAGTATAATCCAATTTGCCACGAAGACAAAAAAGAGGAGACAAGAAGAGAGAGGAGAAAAACCCTACACAACAACAAACAAAAAAAAGAGAACTTTACATCTACAGCCCAGAAAGATACAAACTGTATCTTATTGGTCTGTTTCCTTAAAAATATTCTTAAGCTATGTTTTAAAGCCCTAGCTGAAAGCACAAAATCATCCTTCTACTGACAACTCAGGTCTGCCTGTTACAGGTCTGTCATTTGTCACTGTGTCCTGGGGTGCATCAGGCATGGCACTGCCAGCTGGTCAAGGGAGGGGACTGTCCTGCTTCGCACTGGTGTGGCCTCACCTGGAGTCCTGGATGCAGCTAGAAATTAATCTCCTAAAATAATCTGCTAATGAAAATGAAAATCTAAAATAAACTCTAGATACAAAAGGCTAAAGGCTGAATAATTTAAGGTTTTGAATGTCTAAACTGGAAACCACTCATTATCATGCTAAGACAGTTTTTATTCCTGAAAAATGTCATCAAACTGTAACAGGAACTCACTAATTTTTCAAATTACAGTAGTACTGTCTAACTGAAGTCTGGCTGTACAGTTGAAACTATCTAGAACACTAATATTAATTTACATAAAAACATACAAACTTAGCAGCTTTCATCACAAAACGTTACTGTACTCCGTGCAAAAAGCAGGAGACAAAAAAGTATTCTTTAACAGTATTAATGTAACATCATACATTCTTTTCCAAACAACTAAGCAGTCAATTTAAACACCAATTCTAGCAAATGTAAACAGAATACACCTATGCACATTTATGATTAAATTCATTCTGCATCGCTCTTGATTGAATGCATGTCCATTAATTCGTCACATGCTGGTACTTCAGTTAGCTTGAAAAAATAAAATTATTGTAACTATTCTAGAAATTGCCATCGTTGCCATTTTTACCACGCTGCCCTAAAATACTAATTATCAGAGCAAGATTTTACTCTTGCAGGCTCTGCAAACATGCAAGTGAAATGACTGGATTATAATGTTGAAGAAATGCAAATGCCTTCATTCAAACTAGTGAGAACAAATGAGCTAAATGAAGACTGCTGAAATCACTCTCAGCATGTTATAAATAACTGAAAATTGAAAAGTCAGAAGTTTTCAAGAAGGTGTTCATCTGATTGTACCAACCATGCAGTGTGCAAGCCAGTCATTCTTGGTTACCCTTTCACCCACTGGAGAGAAATATACAGACCCTGAGTTCAAGCACAGATGTCTATGATGACATCTACAGATGTGGGCTCAGTTTTGCCCTGGAACTCTCCACCAACCATGAAAGCAGCTCAGTGTGACTTGAGGCCTGAAATGAGGCGAGAGGAACAATACATGCAGCTTCTTGTGAGACTGTCAACCTTTCAACAGCACTGAAACATACACGAGAGGTTGCCAAAGGGCTGTTCACACACTGCCCACATCTCACATGCAGCTTACATGTGGCCTGTTTCCAAAGACAAAATCAGCATGGTAGCTTGCCTTTATGTGACTCAGCTGCGGCTCTTATGCAAGACCTATGCCTCAGGCAGGCATACTAACTTGCTGTTCAGATCTGCAGGATTTAGCAAAATGGTCTGTTGGATCAGAAAGCCCATCGACTGGTGAAACATACTGATGACTCCAGTACTATAGGGAGGAGAGCTATATAAACACCAAGAGAGGACAGGGTAATCAGTATAGATAGTGAAAAGACTCAAACCAGCACTTGCAGAGAAGAAGCAGCAGGCAGATCTAAAAAAGTCTTGCTGCAGTTGGCAGGAAAGCACAAACCTCCAAGCCAGTCACAGCAGGGGGAAGGTGTGTGCATGTTGCATTTGTTTTACTGTTCTTACACCAGCTTATTCATGGGGTTCCAGAGTAGTAATGTTTAACAACCCTTGGCCTGTAAAAAGACCAGGGAAAGATACTCAGTATTTAAAAGATCCCTTTGCAATCACTGAAAGAAGAAATTAAACAATTTAGAGTATTTGATACCATTTGTTGTAACAGGGATGATACTCTAAGTCAACTTCAGTATTAGGATTAAATATAAAAGATATTTGAAAGTAAAACTTAACCAAATGGATGTAAACCCAGATGACACTTCAAGAGCTAGGACAATTCAAGGAGAGATGCCAAGAAAAGGCTGAAATTGTAACAGACCCAAATAATGCATCTCTGCCATCAGAGTGTTTTTACATTTTTTCCTCACATGATATAAGTGGTACTATAGGTGATTCCTGCCATTAACTATTAACAATAAACTGTATTTTTGTCTCAGATCTCACTGTAAAACATAGCAAGATGTTTCACAGATGTGTCTCTGAAAAAAATACTTCTATGCGGTGCAGATTTAGGATGAGGAGTCTTTGTCGGCCTCAGATACAGTCCTATCTATCAGCCAGAAGCATCAAATAAACATAAAAAAAAGAGACTCTAAAGTGTGGAGAAAAAGAAAAATAAAAAAAATAAAAACATTCAAGTCAAGAGGACCAGATGATTGTTATTTCAGGATCTTTAAATTCCTGACAAAAGAAATCATAAATGTAGTAAGTCAGGTTTTGTCAGCTTTTCTTTAAACAACAAACAAGCAAAATAATCCCAAACAACAAACTGCAAACACCCCCCCCTGCCACCCTCCAAGCTAAGACCCAAACAAGGGAGATACCAACTAAGCAGAGAGCACCAAATACAGATGTAATAATTAAGAAATTACATCCTGCCAATACATCCAACAGCCTGACATCAACAGAATTTTATAATACAAACCAAACCTGGAAAGAGTAAATAAACCCAGAAATCAAGAAAAACAAGGTAACACATAAAAAGCAAATTACTTTGATAACCCTCATTTCAAAACAGCTCATGCCTTTAATAAAGATAATCAATACTCTACACAAGACATAAAACAGTCTGAGTGTCAAGAACAGCATCACACTGAGCCACATGGAAACTGAGGAGCTTGAAAGAGATGAAAATTAGACCAATATTGTCCCCCTAGCCCCTTCCTAAAGCAATAAACTGAAAGAATCTTCTGGAACTGAACGAATTTATTGGTGGAAAATGGTGTTATAACTGACCCTATTTCCATACAAAACTGTGGTACAAGAAGTAGGAATTGATGGTGATGACACAGTTACAGAATGGCAGTAAAGGACAGGGGTATGCTATGAGAAGAACAGAAATACCAAAAAATCACCATTGGTAAATCATGATATGCTTAGCGCTTAAATCCAAGACCTTATGCTATTAAGAGCTCATCTGCTGTAAACAACAGAACAGAAGAAAGATGGACATTTAATAAGCAATTGTAAAGAATTTATGAGCCATCAACAGGCTCTGTACATGAAAACAATGAAAATGCAATTGCAGGATACGACAGAAGAAGGAAAGGAAAAAAACAGCAATACAACTCATGAACTGCTAAAAATACTAAATACTGACTGGAAGCACATTACCTAGTCCGGATTAACCTCACTAATTAAAAAAATAAAAATCAAAAAAATGAGGTACAGAAGGAATCTGCCAAAGGAGTCTAAAATGCCTTTTCTTGTAAGGAGACATTTACCAGATTGAGCTAATCAAAAACAACAGCTGAAAAACTCTCTTTGGGGCCAGTCCCGTTTAATATCTTTAACAATGATTTGGACTAAGGGATTGGGTGCACCCTCAGGAAATTCACAGATGACACCAAGTTGGGCGCGAGTGTTGTCTGCTGGAGGGCAGAAGGCTCCATAGAAGGACCTGGACAGGACAGACTGATGGGCCAATGCCAGTGCTATGAGGTTCAACACGGCCCACTACCAGGTCCTGCACTTGGGTCAGAACAACCCCAGGCAGTGCTACAGACTGGGGGAAGAGAGGCTTGAAAGCTGCTCCGTGGAAAAGGACCTGGGAGTGCTGGCTGAAAGCTGCTGAACATCAGCCAGCTGTGCCCAGATGGCCAAGAAGGCCAACGGCATCCTGGCCTGTGTCAGCAATAGCGTGGCCAGCAGGTCCAGGGCAGTGCCTGTCCCTCTTTAGTCAGCACTGGTGAGGCCACACCTTGAATTCTGTTTCCGATTCTGGGCCTCTCAGTTCAGGAAAGACTTTAAAATGCTGGAGCAAGTCAAGAGAAGGGGAATGCCCCATTTTTACTACAAATTCTTTAATCTATACTCTCTGACAAGACATTTAACCGGCTTTGGATAACTTGGGGACAAGAAAAAAGAAAATGAAAAGTGGAACAAAAGACGATAAAAGCATATTGTACACTCTACGGGGCAAAGACTATTTGCTTTCTTCTTTATATCCTGCTCACCATGTGAAGCCAATGAACGAGGTTTCCAGATGTGATCACAAATGTATTATACGAGATGTAAAGCTGATGCAGCAACAGCAGTGTAGCCACAGTGATACCCCTCTGATTGGGCAAACAGTTTAACGGGCTACTCTTTCCCTGGGGACTGACCTACACTAGGCTTTTCTTCGGAGTTCCAGCCAACTGACCCATCACAAGCAAAGAAGTCACAGATCGGTAATTTACTACCGTCTTTGCATTGGTGAAACAGCATACTCTGTATTAGTTTACTTACATCAAGCAAGTCAGACTATTTTCCAAGAGCCTAGATATTAAATTGATCTGACATATGAAAAAGCAGAAAGAGTTTCTACTACTTGTAATAAAAACAGCATACGGAGCAGGCAGTTCATGGATTACTTGAAGTAACTTCCTTGATACACATTTTTAAGTAACTACAAAATTAATTCAAGCATCACATCAATAGGACAAGTATTGTTACCAAATTAGGAGAGGGCTTGTACAATTATCCACATATTATATCTTCGTAATCAACACACAGTAGAATTCCAGTTCTGTTGTAAAGCTGTAAGATTCCTCATAGTAACATGAATGCAACAGAAGGGGAGGAACAAGGCAAATAAAATGAGAAAAATCAGATGCCTTAATCCAAAATACTTTACATGGCACAAATTAAAACATGCTTTTAAAATAGCGCTTGAATATTTTGCTCTGCAAAAAATCAGTCATGTAACATTGACATCTTGGTTACAGCAACTCATACGGACTGCTGCAAGGAAAAGTTTCAAGAAAGTATGCTTCCCAAGTTACAATCATGCAAAAAGAAGCAAAATTCTGTCCTTCCTGCCCAGCGGAAGATAATCCTGATGCTGCTATCACTGCATGTAATAAATCTTGTACTCTCTGGCCCATGGGAAAAATCAGATTCATGATGCGCAAAGAAAATACTACACTCCTTTCCTTATCACTACAACCTTGTCAAAATATATTTTGCTCAGAACTGAGTATTTTAGACAACATCATTGATTTAAAATTTTTATTAAAGTAGGATTTGGAAGATTCAAAACCATTTTTGTACACCTTCAGATCCTTCACCGCTATACGCAACAGTAATGTCCTTTTTCCTCCAACTAAATGGTACTTTAAACCCAAGTCCATTTCTTTTGTGTTTAAGCAGGTACCACTACGCTTTATGTAAGAACAACCTGTAAGTTTATCTATATTCACACTATTGCAACGATACGGAATTTTTATAATCTCTTCTTTCTTTTCAAATGAGGACTATTTGAAGCGATCACATGCAACCAAAATGATAGCTATCTGGAGATGGGTTTGAACTGTGTACTGCTATGACTACTGGTTGGCAAACAGGTCTGAATTTCTGTCTGGTTTTGGCTCCATGTGAGATGGAGATCCTGTTTAACCACTTGCAGCCACCATCTCCTTTCTCCCTTTCCTGATACTCACCCTGCCCTACTTCTGGCCATGCAGTGCCAGTGCACTTGTTGAACAACTCCGTGATTAAATTCAATTTACTGATCCGTCTGAAAAGACTCTTGGGAAAAGTCCTGGATAGTTTTCTGACAGTCATGGTTACATCGCAGACAGATCTGATACGTTACAGAACCAGTAGCAAGAAGGTAGTTAGACTTCAATGGCCAAGACCAGGAAGTGAAGAACTTAGGCTTCCAATGCATAAACTCTTAACAAACAACCCAGTAGTGGTACAAATTCTTAACCTTATTAGTGGCAAGCTCAGAAAGCCTGAAATGGGCAGCTGTAGATAGGCAAATCCTACTACATCCCCAGATGTAGTAGACTATCTCCAGATAATTTACCTTTACCTCTATTTAGTGAAAACTGGCATAAGATGGGATCAATGATCATTTTAAATTCAAAGTCTCAGAAATGTGTTGCCACAGTAATTTTCAGAACTTGTATCCAATGTATCAATTAACTTACTAATTTTAATTTAATAATCTGTTTCCTGAGTTTTTATCATGACCTAAGACAGCAGAGGTTTCCCATTTATCTTTTCGGGCCACCACTTTCTTTGCCTTCCAGGTTCATATTATTCTCATCATATCCTCATCTCACACCTTTGGAGGCAAAGGTTCACTCCAACTTCAGTATTGCACAGAGTACATTCACCCAGTATGCAAATGAACATATGCATCTGATTCATATAAGGGAAGCATAAGACAGTATTCGCCATCTGGCTCCTTAACCAGCACTAAATTCTATAAGGTTTTTCAACAGAAGCTGCTCACTCAAAGATTTCACTGAGCAGCCTCAACTGATACATCAGAATTCCCTCATACAGTCCTTTACAACCTCATGAAGTCAGTTTCATTTTCTCTCATTATTCCTCACCATGCTTTAATCAATATTAAGCCTAAAGGTTCCCACTGAATCAATTCCACTCAAATTATTTGACTTAATACATATTCTGTGAAATTCTCCTTGACTGTGATGAACAAAACCAATTCACCTCATCACATTTCCCAAATAGCTAAAACTTTTCCAAGTGTGCAAAGTGCTACCTAACATTAGGTCACTGTTTTGTCACCAACAAAAAATTATTTCTTGATATCTACTCTTTATTTAAAAGCAGCTTTTGATGCATGACAATACCTGGCTAGTCAATCCAAGACCTTTTAAAGTTATTTTCATGAAAGAAACATTGAGAAATACTGTTAGTTTGGACGTACCAATACGGCAATCCCTAAGGTATTTTGTTATCCTAGTTTTAAACCGGTTCACACAATTTTCCTATGACACAAACGATAGTCACAATCAAATCACACATTTTAACAACGGATGTATACTTCTCAAATAATGAAATGAGAGTTCACATATTTCTCGGGACATTATATTTTCATACTCACACTACTCACCATCTCCTACACATCTATGATTTAAGCGTCGTGTCACAGCACTGATTTTCATTTTATTAAGTGATTCAGTCCTCAGCAGTATCTAGTCTTTATTAATGGAAAGATTTGTAACGGTATTCTTTCCAATTTTCCTGCCAAAGACTAATAATTGTTTAAATACCCTAAGAAGGTTCCTAAAGTCATCTAAATTATGAGAAACTCTGTTTCCACATACATAGATACATAACAGAAGAGTTTTGCAGAGGGATTAAAAAGAGCCTGTTTTTTAAATGTTCTAACGATAATTCAAGACATCATCAGTTAGAAGCATTTCATTAAGAAGTCATCCTCCCCTAAGTATACTGTTAAATGTTATATATGGCTGGGGCAAAACCCAAAAAAATTCTCCAAACTGTATTCCCCACGGTGAAGGAGTTTCTATTTCCATATGAATCTTCGCAAATACTTTGATAATAGCCTCCAGATCTGACAGAGAGGATTCTTCATAACCAGCTCAATGCTGTATTAATTCATTTCCTCCTCCAAAGAGAAGGTGGTGCTAAACAAAACAATGGCTTTGCATTTCTACTGTGAATTGACTGTAAGGATTCATTTTGAAGTGATTATTTAAGATCAATTCTTACAACACAATCATGTGTTAGGGTTTCACATGAAAAACCCACCTAGAGAGCTAAAAGCTGCCAACAACACTGATGTTGTAAATAATATATCCATGTCTATTTCTACACTACGGTGCAGGTGCATCCCATGGTACATCATACCGTCTTCTGACTGTCATCCAGAAGCAGGGCAGATATAGAGAACACCATGCTTTTTCCTGCTTGTGTTTTGTAGTAGGTTGACCCTGGCTGAATGCCAGACACCCACCAAAGCCTCTCTATCACTCCCCTCCACAGCTGGACAGGGGAGAGAGAAAACGTGGCACAGGGTTTATGAGATGAGACACGGACAGGGAGAGATCACTCACCAAATACCACCACAGGCAAAACAGGCTCAAATTAGAAATATGAACTGACTTTACTACTAACAAAATCAGAGCAGGATAATGAGAAACAAAACCTTAAAAACGCCTTCCCTCCTATCCCTCCCTCCTTCCCAGCTCTACCTCCTCCCCCAGCAGCACAGACAGACAGGGAATGGGGATAAGGGTCAATCTGTCACCTGTTGCTAGTCTCACCACATGAGAGAGGAGTCCCGCTGCTCCAATGTGGGGTGTCCCCCACGGGACACAGTTCTCCATGAACTTCTCCAACAGGAGTCCATCTCACGGGCAACAGCTCTCCACAAACTGCTGCAACACGGGTCACTCTTCCATGAGGTGCAGTTCTTCAAGGACAGGCTGTTCCAGTGTGGATCCCCCAAGGGGTCACAAGTCCTACCAGGGAACCTGACCCAGGATGGGCTCCTCTCTCCATGGGTCTGCAGGTCCCTGCCAGGACCCTGCTCCAGGAAAAGTCTCCCATGGGGTCACAGCCTTGTCTCAGGCATCCAGCTCCTCTAGCATGGGTCTCCTCCACAAGCTGCAGGTGGATCTCAGCATCCCCGTGGTCCTCCATGGGCTGCAGAGGAACAGCTGCTTCACCATGGTCTGCACCAGGAGCTGCAGGGGAATCTCAGCTCCAGTGCCTGGAGCACCTCCTGCCCCTCCTGCTCCACTGACCTGGGTGTCTGCACAGTTGTTCCTCTCAGATATCCTCACCCCTCTCTTTCCCTGGCTTCTGTCTGCACAAATAACTTCTTTTCTTCTTCTTCTTCTTAAATCTGTTATGACAGAGGCGTTACCACCATTTCTGTTTGGCCCAGCCTTGGCACATCCATCTTTGGAGCTGCCAGGGATTGGCTCTGCCAGACATGGAGGAAGCTTCTGGAAGCTTCTCACAGAGTTTTCCCCCCCTGGCCCCCCCAAGCTTGGCCATGCAAACCCAATATATGTTTCAACACAATCAAAAAATGAGACCAATTTTAAAAAAAAAGTTTCTTCCAAGAAAAGCGTTTTTCTATTTCAGCAATCTTGTAAACTGTGATGAGCTGAACACCTCCCAAAGCAGAAAATCATGTGAAATATTTGTACCTTGATCTTTAACTGATTGCCCAGTCTGCGACAGTAAAAGAAAAAAAAATTAAAATTTCTTTCCTCTGTGACAGTAAGAGAAGAAATAAATTAGAATTTCTTTCATGGAACTCACAAAATGACTAGCAATTGTGCATAATGCCATCAAATGCAGTATCAAAACAAAAGCACCATGAGTCAACAAGAAAATTTAGTCATGACACGAATTTTCTGGTTTGTTTAGGAGCCAGATTCCATCCGGCCTTAGAACTGAAAATCAGGAGGCAAATCATGTGAGAACTTAGCATGAACTATATCTAGTGACAAAACTTCACTGAAGAATTTGTCTCTTGTCATCTACTGGAGTCATAGTACAAGACTGTCATATTAATGACAATTATATAGAATGCAAAAGCTGAGAGTTGCCATTCTCAATGCAAAAGGCTCGACAAAAATCAGAATTGTAAAACTACAAAAATCTGTGATCTTTCAAAACTTATACCATTAACAACAAAAACAAACCCCTAACAAAGCAGCACATCAAACCAGCTCCTCAGAAGGCACTGGCTTGACATTCTCTGCCAGCAGCTGCTGAGATGCCAGCTACCTTGCCTACCAAGTGAGATGTGCTGCTGCAAAGAATTTCTGTTCAGACAAATTATCTTTCTCCAATGAAGCGCTATTTTACCACATAATTTTCCTACCTGTTGAGCACTATTACCTGTATCAGAAACACAACACACCCCCCACCCCAGCTTTGTCTTTAGGCAGGTACCGAGCTCAAAACTAAGGTACTACAAAATGGACTGAACGCGAAATGCAAGAATTTTCTTACTTTGTGTGTGTCTGGTCATTTCATTTTATTTTTAACTAGCCCCATCAAAAACAAAGTTTCTGAAAATTCTTAAGGCACAGAAAAAAACTGATGCAAAAAAATTGCACCTGAAACTTATCTGGAGTGGTTTCCTAGCTCTAAGTCTTAATTTTTTAATAAGGAGGAAGAAAATGATTTCTAATAAATGTATGGAAAGTACTGTGTTTGTAGAATTCATTTAGCAAGCCTAAATTATTTTACTGTGCATAATGACAAGTACCCCTAAGTAATAGACTGACTTCTGATATATGTGAAATAATATTTTTAAGAAATTTTCCATTAAAAAAATGTCATTAAAATCGAGTGGGAGACTAAAGGAAAAATAAAAGGCACAGATATTGCTGATATAAGGACACAAAAGTCAAATCCACAGTGCTCAGCAAAAGGATGATGCTAATGACATAATGATTATGTGTAGGACATTCAGTTTCTGTGAAATAAGCCTGTAAAATCAGTATGATACATCTATGCATGTGATTCTAACGTAGCTAGCAAAGAATAATATGAAAAGTCTTTGAGAAATTCATATTTCCATAATAACTGCCAGTATTAAAAGTGTGGAAATATTTCAAATCGAATATATTCTTTACAGAAAGGATTTTCCTAGCCTTTACAGGACAGTATCTAATATGTTGGGTTTAATGTTTTTACTGTTCATTTTATGATACACTATATAGACTTTTCCATTTTGAGTGTGGGAGTAATGTGCATCTGTACGTTCAATGAAAAAGTAAAAATGAAAAGGCAAGGACAGGAGAGCAACAACAACAAAAAAGACAGAAAAAAGCAGGTTTTCCCATTTGTGTCTCTGTATCGTACCTATTTTTATATGCGGGGTCTTGACATTTATACCAATCACCAGTAACAGGGTTCCACTTGTTTTCACTTATTACTAACTTTTAAAAACATTTTAATAGTATTTTCAAGCAATATAGCTACCTTGAACTGATTGAAAATTATCCCAAATCCAGAGTATTTACTCTGTTTATAAAACCATGATCTTTTTCTAACCTAGTTAAAGAAAAAAAAACAAAAACCAAATTACTGCTTTTGGAGATCTCTAATATACCTTTCTGGACTAGCAATATTGTTTTAGAGGGTATTATGTTACATATCCCAGAGCAGTGGTGGCTTTGCTCTGATTTTCTGCAGCTATTTTAATGTCAGGCTAATAAAGTCTTGTCTGCGAATTTTTCTCTAGTATTTTGAGAACTTAAGTAACTCCTTGTTTCCATCATAAGAGCTCTGCAATTATTTTGACTATCAGTTCCATCAAATTCCTTCCTTGAAGGTAGCTAGAATATGACCGTAACTGCTGTACCTGTTCCTCAACATTCCTCTCATGTAACCACAGTTTTACAGCTACTGATTTTGTTAAGATAAGAAGCAGGCAGTACATCACATATAAAGTGTTAATGCAAGACTTTTTTTTTTTAAGAATGTTCACAAAAAGTGACTGACATTTCTTAAAAAGTTCCAGTAAGGACTGTCTTCTACTAAAACTTTATTTATTAAATATGTAAAGCTCACTGAGGTCCCAAAAATCAGAGAGCACTGACATTTCCTTGCTCTCCTAGAAAGAGACTTCAGATAAAAACATATATAAAGTGACAGTATAACCACTGTCACTGAAGACATCCATCATTAGACAGTTTGCCCAGACTAGTCTTGGCGAATCTACTTATATCACCTGTGTTGTGCAGTGTTTACTCATTTTAACCTCTACATTAATTTCTGCTTTACTTGGATGCTCTCCAATTAGTACAACATCTTCATTATCTGTGAATAAATTTTCTGAAAAAAAATTCATGTAAGTATGCAAGGAAGAACTCACATCTGGCAGACTTCTCGAAGTTAAAGTCTGTAAAATATTTAACATTTTTTATTTAAAAATACACGTCATGTATTTAATGTTTGATTTATGTATTTAAATACATCATTCAAGTTCAGTCTCAGAATTGATAACAATGAATTTAGCTGAAAATAACATTTCACTAAACTACATTGCTGGAATCAGCAACCTGCAAGTACCAAATATAATTTAAATAGCTGCCAGCAATATCCTCATAAAGAATGCCTAAAACAGGAGTCACACAAAATTTCAGAAGGTCCAGCATACTTAAAAAAAAGCACTTGAGGCATAGTCGCTCCATAATTGCAAAACACTTTGGCATGTTCATCCAGAAAAATCACTTATCCTCACCATGACAAAATTTGAGAAATTTCAATGCCAAAAGTACAAAACCACACAGGAGGTGAGACTTGAAGAGTTTCTTAAGGTTATACCCCTTAAATTACTTTAACATCTAATTTAGTACTTCATTAGAAATGTTTTGTTACCCACTAAGCTTACAGTTTATGAGTGAGTTACTTAAACTCACTCAGTAAATTCCAGCACTACAACAGAACCAGCGTCTCCAGACAGTGCATGCGCTGCAACAGTGAGAAACTTTTGCCTTCACTTGAAACAGCCGGAAAATCCATCTGATTCCCCTTCTAAGATCAGACAGCTGAAACAATGTTAACCTGTACCCCAAGCACCAACACGGTACCCAGTGGCACAGGATTTGGTCACTTCACAAATATCTGCATCTGTGACAGTGTCAAAGAGAAATCTGAGAAGCATACAAAGAAAGCACCAAGCCTCAGCCCAAAAAATTATGATTGCCCAGAACACATCAGAAAGCATCCACCTCACCAACAGTACTGGACTGAAGTGGCCTGATGCCAAAATAATGCCTCATTTAAAAATGATCTTTGTTTCTCTGACTCAGAAATACAGAGATCTCACTTCACTTGCTCAGCTGCAGTGATCTCAGAACAGTAGTACACACGCATGTGCTGGAGGTTCAATATATCATAAAAAACCGAATGATTGGGAGAACTAAAAAAAGGAGGGGAAATGTTACCTGTGGAAGGACAGATCTCTTCCACATACAAACTCTGCAGGAGAATGACAACTAGCTGACTAAGTGACTGTCAAAATAAATCACTTGGTCTTTCTTAAGCAGATGTAAGGCATTACACATAGGCACAAAATTTAACTTTTCTTATCTAAAACCATTCTAGACTGTATAGTTATTGCCTTCAGGTCCTGAATCCTATATAAAAGTACTATGTCTCTTTAGTTTGCATACACAAGACTTTAAATACATGAAGCTCTTACTCTTCAAGAGCCATAAACGGCTTTTGAAACCACGAAACCTTTTCATTCATGTTCAGTAAGTTGTTTTTTCTGCAGGTTTTTCAATGTTTTAAGTTTTTTTTTTTATCACCCTCATGATCATAGCACGCAGATCATGTACTGGTATACTGAACCTATTCACAAAAAAACCCCTGTGGAATGTACTTTGCTGTGTTTGCTTTCTCATCTTCCCATCCTAAAAAGAAAACTGTAACACTGTAGTATTTTGTTCTGATTGAATTGGTGGTCTTGTTTTGCTGGTTTTTCTTTTTAAAATTCAATATCAACACATTTCACAATTCATCTTCATAGCGAGGAAGGAAAACTTCAGAATGCACTTTGGCCTACAAATTGTAGAAGTCTGCAATAGTCTCCAATAGCTGCAAGAGTTCATTGGACATTCTAAAAATACTGTTGGCTAAGATTTATGGTCAGGAAACAAAAGCTGTCAACTACAATCTTTAGCGCCTAAAACTCAAACATTAAACTGAAGCCACCTGGGACTTTAAAGATAATGGCTGAGACCTAATATTTTACTATTAATTTTATTGGAGAGTAGTGGATGAGGAGACAAGCAGGTGCTGACCAAGTAACCGATCTTGAGGAAAATGCTTCATAGTATTTTTATTCAACAGTCCCAAAATACTGATACATTCATGAGATTAATTACAGAATCTCTGTTCCAGATGTTGAGAGTAGAGCAAATAACCCTAATCCAGATGGGGCTCAAATTCCTAACTTAGGAGAGAGGCCAAAAGATGTTACTCCCAGGTTCCACTATTGGCAGTTTCCTCATTAAAGGTAAGTACTGCCTGTACTAAGGACCAAAAAGAAGCACCCAAGGGAAACATCCAGCAAAGAAAACTGAAGGATAGAGGGAAATGCTTCCCATTGCCTGCTTGAAACCATCGCCTTTGTTCTGCTTTAACTTCAGGCATCTTTTTTTTGCCAGAGCTGTGACTGCTCATACAGAGGGTTAAAAATGGTAAAATCATGGGGTAACATTCAACATTCATCGGGTAGTGGCCTCCTGTTACTTGTTGACACTGTGTCTACAGTATTTGTTTTGCATTTGCCTAGGAGCTGCCTTCAGAGGTCAGAAGACAGCTGATTCTTGTGTGAATCAGGTACTAACCCAAGCAGCAGGAAAGTAGCTCTCCATCACTGAATGTACTCTTCCAATTTAAGCATTTTGTATCCTACGTGCTCATCACTTCTCTTGGGTAGAAAAGCAGTATCTACTAGTCAGGAGCCTTAGAGAAGCCTAGGAAACCCAGAACATCTTCCCCCTTCATTTTCAGTATGATGGTTTTGCAAGCATTCTGGACAGGATTAAGACAGCACAAAATCAGTTTATAGTAAAATAGGTATTAGCTTCCATCTAGCTTCTCATAAATGTAGCCAAATTTCTTTGCGTCGGTCAAACCTCTGAACATTTGATCCACTGGTCATGAATGGTATCAGTTACTCATAGGTTTTTCTCATACACTATCAAAGACGTGCCAGGTAATGACAGATTTTTGAATCAAGAGTCACTTAAGGTCTCCAGAATTTATACACAAACGAAAAGACTGAACCCCAGGAATTCCAATACGCTCCTCAGATGTGAATATATGCAAAGCATATCCACATACTCATTTCTCAAGGATTATTTTGAAGTTTTCTGAATTGAAGAGTAATAGTAAAGGCTCACTTCAATAATAACATAAAATGAAACAACTAAACCCAACAAGCCACAAACCAAATGATATGAGCTGAAATCAAATTAATTCAAATAAGGATTGGTATAATCAATTGGTATGATACCAATACCAATCATTGGTATTATCTACATAACTTCATCCAAAGGTTTCTGGCAACATTCCCACACTGCTATTTTCATAGAAGTTTCCATATACAAATTACTGCTAGAAAAGCAGGCAAAATTCAGTTCTAAGTTTAGCTGAAGTTTGACAACTACAGAATTTCAATGCATACAACCACTAAAAAAGTGCAAATTCCTTGTAAACACTGTCTCTAAGAAGAATAAAAAAACCTACGTTTAAACATTTCAACAGCAGCTGGATTTTTGGCCTATTGAGGAGTCCTTAGTATGTTCTGCACAACTCTCAGGTCCCAAAGTATAAAAAATACTAGACAAATGAGCTAAAGAAGAAGGGTTTTCACTTTCTATGAGTAATTCTGGAGGTGCTTCATGTGCAAGAGTAAACTTAGAGTCTATTCCTACTATAAGCCCTGTGGAGTGTTAATAACTGGCTTTGATATGACACACACACAAAAAGATTCTACTACTTGCATTTTATCAGGTCATATTTGGGGAAGAAAGCTATTTATGGTGCCTATCTGCTGGGTAGTACAATTTTTCTTTGGCACGTGTGATTATCTGAAATTAAAAGCTCCATCTCTGTCTATGTGTACGTATGCATACATACAGACAGATACACTTCCAATAAGTCAGCACACGTCTTTGTTTAAAGAACAATCAACTACAGCAGGCATTAGGAAGGGGAAAAAACAGTAAGAACGAGAGCCAGCATGAAGACAAATCTGTCTGCAAGCACTGGCCTGTACCGCCTACTCTAGTTCATGTCACAGCACAAGACTCAGTAGTTTGGAGTGCAGAACAGGAAAAGACCCGTCTAAACATCAAAGACTGCATCTCACAACCCTAATACTGGCACAGAACTGTGAGCCATCATGCTTAAATAGGCCTGAAAAACACAGAAACCTCAAATTCTTTCTTTTGTACAAACAGGACAGACAATAAGCGGAAAGAGAAAAAACCAAACAGTCCTAGAGAAAGGAGAGGTGTTATCTAAGTACTTCTCTCCACTTATTACTACAATTCTGAATTCAAATATAAAACCAATTTATTTTGAAAGCAATTATATATTAGGATGAATTGTATTTATTACTGCAGTTAGTGAGCTAAACATCAGAAAATTCACTGTGGATTCCCCAGCATTCATGTTTGTTCAAAATTACTGGCACCAGCAAAATCCACACATTTGTGTACAAACGCAGCACTGATTTCAATTGTTTGTAACCACAGAACATTCTCCTCTGTTTCTTAGCTTCTTTTTTCAGACATGGAATGCCAGTACATCACTCACTGCAGTGACACTTGCAGCTCCCTGAAACAAGGGACACACTTCATTTTGTTTAGAGATACTGCCTCAAAAATAGAGGGGGGGCAGGGGTGTTTGTACCATTTCTTAGAATGCAGTTTCATAGCTGTGTGAGTCAACCCAAATCTGCCAGATCTGTCCCTCCATTATGCTAGCATCTATTTGGCTGATAAGTGACACTACGGAAAATTCTTTTTTTCTGCCCAAGTTATTTTTCAGATATATCTGCTTCTTGAAGCACCTCATTACATGGCTGTAAAAACGGTGGGGAGGGTGAGACTACTTCAGACCGATCTCAGGGTGCAGTTTTATGACTTAAAAGTTGATTTAGCAAAGTCAAACCCGATGAACACAGTGCTCCAAATTAAGCTGTCACTGCAAGTCATAGTTCACCCCGACATTGTCACAGAGCTTCTGCCAAAGCAAGGAGGGGGTAGTAGGTGACTGCGCAAGTCACGCTGATCCAAATGAAAACTTACCTGGAAAAAGGTAAGTGCTTTTGAATAGGATGACTTCCACAATCCAGTTTCCTGCAAGCCACAGATACACCTGGATTGGCATGGGGAAAACTACGGCCCACAAGTAGCAAGAGTATTTAACTGGCTCGAAATGCTGACTTCGGTGTTTGTGCTTCCATACACCAGGGTTCGATTGAGGGCAATCCTCTACCTACTGGTATAGCAACTCCATCCTTTTCAACTACACTAGTTCTCCCCTCTTTCCCTACAGTCACTATGTGCCTCTAGTTTTTACTTCTTCTCCCGTTACTCTTCACAAACTTGATTTGTTTCTATGACTTTAGGAGTGCTGGTGACGCAAATAAGGAAAATTACTTTGAACCATTATTCTTCCGGAACAGCAGTGGCAGCAGCAGCACAGAAAATGAGCAACTGTTTCTTCAGTAGCAGCCTCAACCTAAAAGTACTCAAAAGTAGTCAGATACAACAGTGCCAGGATGACAAGCTTCCAGAACACAATTCTGGCAGACTACAGAGAGAACTAGATTTTATTTTTTTTTAATTTTATTTTTTAGATAAACTAAATTTATTTTGACTATGTTAGAATACCCACTATGCAGGTCAGCTCAGATCACTAAACTGACTTGCAATACTCGACAGAACCAACCTGTCATGACCTACTCCTTCACCTTTTTACCTTCCTGATGAAATTATTTTTGCCCATAGCTTTGTTTTTCAACAGAAGATTGATAAATACGATGAAAAATAATGGGAAACCTCTCAACAAATCTTCTAAAGACACCAACTAATACTGTCTTAATTTCTAACACTTTGAGGCTAGTTTTAAAATTAATTTTCTGGGGATGTTGCATGATGCCAGGCTTTTAACTGAAGTGTTGAGAGGCATCAGTTCAGATACTGTATAGAAACAAATGCATGACAGCCCTCATACAGACTGAAATTGGAGTAACTCTGAGGAGTCTCAAGATAGTGTGAATTAGGGCAGAGCTCCACAATACAAATTCTCAGGAGGCAGAGCCTGTGAGAAAGAGTCCCTCAAGGCATTTCTCAAACCAGCTTCACTGCTAGATAAAAATCTAACGGAGAGCTCCATCCTCACAGACATACACAGGTATCAGAAACCAATTTTAGCATCAGACATGGAGTGACACACAGAGCTTCAATTCTAAGACGAGTATTCTTTAATCTACGTAGTATATCCAACTCAGACCAGAATGCTCCAATTTGAACAAGAACCTAAACTAAGAACAGCATCTAAAAATGTCAAGGAGAAACAAAATCAAATGGCAGCTTTTTAAGCTGTAATCTGACTGAAGGTGATTTTACCTTTAAAGGGAAAAATAGTCTAGTACTGAAAGACTGTAACTCTGGAAAACCCTACACACCACCCTGACTTTCCCAGTTGAGCTTTAGAAACAAAGACATTAAACTTGGTTTTTACTCCCATTTCAAAGTGATTTTTTAAATGGCTTATTAAGTTTTCTATTGACCTACTTCCAGTTCTATTAATGTGCATGTATTCTACAAAGATATAGTTGCTGTACTTGGTGAACCCTCCATTTCCTAAAGCAAAATTCTCATGATTTTACAGCAGTCTAGACTACCAGTTTCAAGTGGAACAAAGTTGAAATCTTATTTCCAGATTTCCCAGTTTCCCTTCGGCTACAGAGTTATGACTACTTTCATACACTACATACATTTTCTAAGAAAAAAACATTACTAACAGCTCACAAATGCAACTCCTAGACCTCCATTTAGTGACTTCACACGAGCAAAAAATAGTACTTCTTGCCACTGATATTCTATTGGCAATAGCAGAACCAGGAGCTTTTGAGAAGAGATGGATTAGAATTTTTCAGGAGTAATGGCACATACCAACTACATTTATAACGGATGACTGAATTAGGCATAAGCATGTATTTTCAGGGAAAATGCTTTAAATCTGCCTTGCATTTCTTTGTTTGCCTTCTAGGTGAATGAATGTTAACTCTACAGCACTGCAGTGATGAGAAAGAAACACCTGTCAAAACCCACACATGCAGGGCCACTTTTTTGCTCTCTCCCAGATCATTGGACAGTTTTTACCACCATAACAAAGTACCGCGTTTTATTCTTATTACTGCAACAGCTTAAGAATTAAACTTCCCTTCGTGTACTCCACAATACATTGTGCCGTTGTGTAAACAGAGCAGCATAATTTCTGAATTATCCCTCTTCACTACTTCATGTGAACAAACTTTTAAAAGAAAAATTATTTCCTTTATGACTGACAGCAATAAGGCCCTCAGAAAGGCACTGCAGTTAGATTTAAGCAACTGAATGTCAGGTTTTACACTCTTAAATCACAAGAAAAAACAATTTTTATATTCTGCAAAATTTACTTTCAAATAATTCCCTACTAAATTATGAATAGTTTGATTAAATTCAGTAATGAGTTTATTACAGAGAACCATTACTGCATTTGGATAATTAAGTACATACATGTATTTTCAAATGGTACCAGAAGAAAAACACAGTTAAAACACACAATTATATGAAAACAAATTGGATTTACCATACTTTGACTACCCTATGGACCAAAAGACAACAAAAATTTTAAGATGAAATAAGCAACCACATCTTCCTTACACTGAACTTGTAACAGAAGTCAATTACCTTATTTTTTTCAAGGAACAACTTATAACAAATTTCTTTTCACATCCACATCACTATTGGCATCATCATAATACTCATTTCAAACAATTTCTTTATATTAATCACTTCCTAAGTTCAACTATAGTTTCACTACATACATTCTGCTTCAGCATTTGTACCATAATCTTGATTCTAAGCAGCCAGAAAAACCCAAAAAAGCAAATTACTTAAAAAAAACCACTACAGAAAACATCAACTTACTGTTTGTCATTTAAGATTTTAAACTACTTTTGAGTGATTTGGGGATTGTTGGGTTTTTAGGTGGGCTTTTCTTATTATTGCTTTACCATTTCAGTAATACCATATTGCATAAGCAATTTTCATCAAGATGTTCACAGAACACAGGTATCATATTTGGTTGCTAAAAAACACCACTTTTAAGTTTAAAAACTAGTAATATTCTTGAATACCATGAACGATCCACTACCAGTCTGTGGGCTAAGAGAGTATTAAAAAGTTTTTGTGCTTTATTTTACTTGTTTATCTCCTGTACTGCCGCTATGTGAAATTGATTTTATCAAAGGTACCAAACTGCCGCTGGCAGGTTTCCAAGAGATCTCTTCCCCATCACTCTTTTCTCAGAGAGCTGCTGCATCCCTTGCTCTCATCCTCCTGCATTACCTGCCCACTCTCCTTTGGGTGCTGTGTCCAGAAAGCTGAGGAGAGGGCAGCAGAGCCCCTAAAACATCTGAAACACCCATGAAGTAATTATTGAATTTATTCCAGCTAGTACATGGGCTGATGCCTTTTGAAAGGTTTGAAGTGCTGTGTCCATGTTCTTTTGTGTAAATAGAATTCAGATGTCTCTATTCTGCTTAGCACCAATTAGACAAGTTCCATCTCTGAAAACTCTGTCCAACTGCCAGGAAGTTCTCAACTAATGTAACTTCAGGGAAGATCAGTAACAAAGAAATTGAACTTATTCCATTAGAAAAGCAAGGTAAAAGCATTTTTCCAGGCAAAGTTCTATCACATATTCAAAGTAAACTGAGACCCACAAACGTTTTCCTCCAGTTTTTGAGAGACTGATTTTTGGGTACTTAGAACTACAGCAAGAAGATTTTCATAGTAAGCATAAGTTTACAGCTGGTCTTTCGATGGGCTTTCACATTAGATGCACTGACAAAACCGTTTCAAGATCAGCAAGTTACGTAATATTTTAAAAATACTGTAAACCTGCAGATGTTAAGCTATTTGCTCATGGTCAATCAGGCTATTTCCACAGAGAGCCACAAGACAAAGACAACAATTGCGGAGGAAAGGGAATTCTTAAATGACCACAAGCAAATTGTAATACTACTAAGTACTAATCTAGCTACTTTTTTTTAAGCATGTGCATTTTTCAGGTGCTGTAGACAGCAAAGAATAGTGTGGGGGAAAATTCCAGAAATATCTGACTTCTCCAAAATCCTTTCAAAAACTGTTCTTTCTTCTTCTCTTTCATCATCCCTATCTCTTCAAAAATTATTGGTAAACAGAAAAGACATGTCTCTTTAATGCTTATGAATTGATTTCGCCAGTATAAAACTTTTTCTTGTTTCAGTAGTTTGGAAAGTTTTGATAAATCTCATGAAGATATCATAATCTCTAGCACTAGAAACTAAAGACATGAGGCCTAAAATGCTAATGACTTCCAAACCGTATTCCAGCAAAACGTGACAGGCTGTACTCAGGGAAGACAATAGAGTACCATTAAGATTAGGTAATATAACTGAACAACTAGAAAGAAACAGGAACTCACTTGAGAGAAAGACATTAAAAAGGCTGATCAGCCTTCACAGTAAATTTGAAAGAATTTTTCCCCCACTGTGGCTGCAAAACTGATCCTAACACTGAAACTCTGACACCTCCATCAGATAAGTATGCATTTTCTGTCTCACATAACTAAAATGTATGTTTAGAATATCCCCGTGCTATCCAGGTACCAGAAATTTTTCAATCTTCATTCCTGAGCCACTGTGCCAATTTTGTCTTTGTTCATCCTCAGCCGTATTGCTAAGATCATGCTTAAGAGATCTTTACAACAGCCAAGTTCTGATGTCAGCACAGCAGTGGGAATACAGTTCATTAGTTTACTGCAGCTGCAAAGCCAGCAAACACACATTGCTTTGAGTGACACCAACAATAAGCACGTGTTTTAGATTTCTGGGTAACAGTGGGGATTAACAAGATATTGCAGTCTGGAAAAATCCCCTCAGATATGAAGAATGTTTAACATAGACTAGGGACTAGACAAAAGTTTGGTTTTTTTAACTCCTAAAATAGCTAAATGGCTATAATACATACTGTGAACCAAGGATTTGCTATTTTGTCTGTTGTTTTTCCTTTTCATAGCAGAAGATGCACATTGACATTAAGCAGACAAAATAGCATGAATTGATTCAAGCAGACAAGGAAGAAAAGTAACCACATATATGTTTAATTTCCCTTTCTATCAATCATCTCCATATTACTGTCCGCAAGCCCAAGTATAGTTTTTCTTTCACTTCATATCACTGGTAAGAGATTAACACTTTATGAGTCTTTGAGCACAGCTAAGGCTCCTGCTGTTTCGCAAACTTAGGCATACAAACTCCTCATAAGAATGCAGTGCATCATGGATTTTGCATCTAAACTTTATTTAAAATATTTAAATTCACAAAAAGTCTCCCACATCATACACATAAAAACACATACTGACTTGCATATCCACCTAAAGTGATCTGTATGACTAAATCACGTCACTTATACTGAAGACAACATCAGTAGAGCTCTGGTCTGCTGCAGGCTTCCAGTATGTTCGTAAGAAATATTTAGCCTTCATCAGTTTGTTTCAGTTTTAGAAGAGGAGGACAAACACAGAAATTTGTAATTTACTATTATCACAACAACTCTAATTCATCTCTTTTCTAAGGTAAATAATCCTGTATTTCTCAAACTTCTAATCAGTCTTTGTAATACTAATGCTAATGCAGTACTTGGTAAGTGATTACACACACACTCACAAAAGGGAACATCACAACCAAAATCTTGAAGCCATTACTTGGTTCTATTCACTTTACAAAACTTGTTCTGGAGTTTATCAAGACTGTTTGATAGAGAAGCATATTGCTCAAAGACCACCTTTCTTATTCACTGAAGATGGAATACTAAAACTGAAGTAAAATACTCAAAGAAAATGAATATTCCGTTCCATATTTTGAAACGGTAGTCTGAAGACTTGCATGCCAGCCTCCCACCTATTACAAAGTTTCTATATAATGCCTGTTAAACAGCCTGTAATACAGTTTTCACAGAAAACATTAGTCATTTTCTGGGTTTTTCAGGAGAGATGATGAGGCCTGATTTACAGAAGCCTTGGGCACTCAGAAATGTAACTGAAATCAAAGAAACCTGCAGTCTGAACGTATAAAGTGCAACAGAATGCACTTCACTTCAGAAGTCACAAGTTAGAAATACCAAATCACACATATGAAGCCAACTCGTCCTTCTGGTATTGGGGTTTGTTTCTTTCCTTTTCAGTAACTCTTCAGTTCCCCATTTTTTAACTGCGATTAACCAGTCACCTCACAAAAGAATTAGCAAAATTATTAGCAAAAGAATAAGATTAAAAATTCCTTGAGGTTCATAGTAGAATAAATGAGGCCATAGACTTCCGAACTAGTCTGTCCATTCCAGTGGTCAGACATCAGAAGTTATCACTTCTAACTGAGCAACCTTTCAAGTCTTTCCCCCCTTTCAAATGGGAGCTTTTTTTTCTTTCATAATACATTTATCCTAGTGTTGCTGGGAAACTATTAGAATAACATTGTACATGTGAAATTGCCATTAATTACTGATGCACTTGTAACAAAAGAAAATTATCAGATACAAAAACAAAGGGTGTCATCAGCAATCAGTTTGAAATTCAGTAACATCTGGGTGAACTTGGTAAGCCTATATGGTCTGTTCCTCTTAGGACTGATAAAATTGGGACAATTACAAAGCAATTGGTTAATATTCCATTGGAAAAAAAAATTGGAACACAATTTCTTCTTCTCTGACTAGTGGCTTGTCCTACTTAATGAAAAACTTGATTGTTACAAGACTCAAACTAATTAAAAAGATTAAACTATGAGAAAAATCAAATTAAAATTTTGGCTTTAGGCTTATGTGGCCAGCAACAGCTCAAGAACATCGCAACCACAGTCTGCAGTTAAGTACAATTAATGAAAGTTTTAAAATTGTTAGAATAATTAACTGTGGATCATTTCTGTAACCTGGCTATATGACCTCCACAAAATTACTCATAATTCTTAAAAATAAGCATGTAAATGCATGTAAATCACCTATGTCATCTAAGTCTTGCCAGCAAAGAGCATTTATCAGGTAATATACTATCCAACCCACTTAATATGTATATACCTTTTCCCCTCAAACATACCAAATTCTTGTGGGTGACACAACAGATTTTCTTCTACCAGATGATATTCAATTTGTATTTTTTAGTCTTGTTTAAAGTAACTACCTAGATAAAACCCAGGTCAAATCAAAGGCCCATCTAACTACACAACCTCAGAGAGTGGCCATCAACTTTTGCAGAAAGATCTGGGTCAGTTAAGAGTAACTTTTTTTCCTCTCACATAACTACAGCCTACTCCAAAACACTTAAGTAGCAAAAAGCAATCTTTCTCAATTTTCAACATGATGTAACAGATGTCTAAAAAACACCTGTGCATGATAGGACAAATTATTAGCATTAGCTATTTCTAGTGGTATGAAGATAGAGACACAGCAGGCCAAACTACAAAGGGGCCAGTACCTAATAACCAGAGGAACCTGCAGAAAGACAGTGGAAAGGAGAGGGAGAGCGTTTGTTTCGTTCTGGCACAAACACATATAAGATAACTAAGAAATGCCAGGGGACAAGATAGGGAAGACTTCAAGGCACACCTGCATTGCTAACCTCTCCAGATGATCATAAGCTAGGCCTTGGGGTGGGGATGGCAGGGGGAGAACTGAAGAGAGGATGAAAAGGGCGGGGGGCATGGAAATCAAACACAACTTTCACAGCAAATGCCTTGCCAAACTGTCACCATGTGAAGAGGAACAAGACTATTGGACTGACCGAAAAACAAAAGGACAATCACTCTCCAAAAAACCTCAACCCCCCACAAAAAAAATCCAGAATCCTAACCCAGCTTTGATAAAGAACTGTATCTATCTCATTAAATGCTAACCTCTAAAACCTAACTTCACAGAAACATATTTAAGCACTGGTTTAAGCCTCTGTTAAAATTTGCATGCTGAAATTAATTTATCACTTCTTTTCCTCTGAAAAGTTTCAGAAACTTTTCTTTCACCTTTGTATATTTAGTGTCTGATTAAATGTGCTTTTTACGGATTTTATGAATTAGTGTTGCTTACACTGATATCCCTAGGTAAAAGAAAATATTGCACTGTAAGTAACTTTTTTCTACAGACGTGTCTTATACTTTAGCAAACTGTACAGTTTTTAGTACAAAGCTGTATCTGAACTCACCATCATACATTATTTCTTTTACATTAAAAACCCTAGCAGGCATGATAGTTTTCCAGAAACAATGCCAATGTCCCCATCTTTACCTCAAAAGAAAACATTTGCTAACTTTCACATTCAAACCAATTGTGAAGTTCTTTCAACATTCTAATGTAGGACTGCCACAAAAAGAAGTTAGTTTTCCCCCTGTGCCTGCTCAATTATTTGTGGGTTCTTGTGATAAATTACACAAGAAAATGTTTCAGGTTAAAATTAACATAGTTGATGAGGGGTGAGTGCTCTGGTGTTGGTTGGTTTGGGTTTTTTTTCCTAAGTTTTAACCCAAATCTGTCAACCCTTCCCTTCTGGTGTGCAGCAAAACAAAATGCTTGTAAAGAGGGTACAGAACAGAGGTTGGGACAAGCACGTGAGAGCCCCACATATTTCGGTGGCAGTTCTGCCTTTGCCTACAAGCGCTGTTTCTGTCAGTCACTGAGAAAATCAGTCTCTATGCATTTTAGATTGATGGGGCTATTTGTAATGTATCCAACAATTAAGTACACCACTATTAATCTTCCTCATAATCACTAAAATGTTTTATATAAATGACATTTAAATATTCTCTTGTGATCAAAGTTATATCTGAGATTTAATAGTTTACTGACAGCAATATACAAGTCTGGAGTTTAACGAGGCAGTAAAATACAGTCAATCTTGAAAAAATTTCAATAGTCATAAAGAAGCTTTGCAGCAAAGCAGATACCAAGTTTCTAAAACTTCTTTTAAAACCTTCAACTATCTTAGGGAGAGAAATACAATATTGCTAACACAATTGCTCTCAAGTTTTATGTAGTTTCTGGCTTGATCTTGGAACTGAAGGAGGGCTTCTTGGTTGCCTTAGAATTGTTTGTTTTCCCCTTCTATCACTTGATTAAGTCAGTTACCACCCCTCTTCACAAGCCTTATCCAAACTGTCAAGCATCTGACTTGCAGCCCTGAAACCAATCACTACTTAACTTTAATATCCGCCCTGTAAAGAGAAAGACTGACCTAAAAAAAAAAAAAATTTGTGTGAAAAAGTACAGTAAACCTCAACACTCTGCTACATACTAGCTGCCTAGTTTGCTTAAACTTAGTTGGATCTATTGAATGGACACTTGACCCCAGCCACAGCACACCAGTTAAAATCACTTCCTCAATAGCTGAAACTATACATCACATACTGTCCCAGTATAAGAAGGCACCAAACCATCAATATAATCTAACACACCAGAAAGTACCTTTGACTCAATCAAGCACCTGAACTCATGCTTCATTTGCCATACATATGCAATCCTGAGGCATTTCCTTTCTACATCCCTCAAAAGATGCACTTTAATTTTAAAATTCTCAATGTTTTCATTTTCAGGACAGTGATAACGTTATCATACAAATCTATCAAAACAATTCAAAAGTATCTGGCCTACATTTTATTACCCACAACCCCTAGCAGAAGGAGGGAAAGGATATAAAAATATTCTTTTTAAAAGCCCTTGGCATAAAAGCTGCTGCTCAGGCACTCTGGGACAGGTGCCCAGAACATCTCAAGTTCCAATAATAAGCTTTCATTAGGAGAAGAGGTCTGGACACAAAAATACAGATGCGATATCAGAAAACTTGCTAATAAGGACACAAATTTGTAACCGATTATGTTGGCCATGACTTCAACAAGCTAAAAGAAGAAAAATTTGCAGGAACTGCCCCACAGCCTGGTGGCCAAAACTCTAAGCTGAACATTTTCTGTAAGAACCATCTTCTGTAAGAGCATCTTTGGCTGATGCATGGCCAAGAAGACAAAACATCTACAGTTTCAAGAACTGATTCATGCCTGAGTTTGTACATTCTGTTAAAGCTGGCTTGTATCACTAAATCATATTTAAAGTTCTGGAAGTTATCTTTTGAAGAAAACTTGAAGAAATTGAACAAAACTTTTTTAAGCATTTCCATCCCAAACACAGCATCATCATAATATTCCACATGTCAAAATGAATTTGCTTTATAAACTAACTCAATATAAAGAAGCATGGACTTCATAAAGAACATACATTATACAAACGCATAAAGAAAAATCTATGCGTTGGTTTAGTTCTAGAGTGTACAATAATTCCCATTTTCTTGATCTTTCAGAAAAGCCAATATCTGACAAAAAAAATTTCCTCTAACTCAGATTAAACAGTACCAGTATAGTACTGTTTAGTATAGTAAGAAAAATCTTTCTCTGTCTTTTCAGGATGCTGGGTGCAGTAGCAAAGTATTTGTCCCCATTTAAAGTGAGTCTCAAATCTTTTGGCTGTCTGAATTCTGTAACAACAATTCAGTAAAAAACGACAAAAAAGTCTGCTCATAGCCTGAAAATTATGTCTAACACACACACATGTGAATACAGCAAAACACGTACACATGATTTTGAAGTTTCATTATTCCTATCACATAGGAATGACACAGTTCACCATTGCAAGTCCACCAGCTGGGACAAAATAAAATACCTGTTTCAAGGATCACCTCAAAACTGCATTCCTCTACATTCCACAGACTTTGATCCAAGGTATCTGTCTAAACAATCACAACTCGAATATCTTCTCCTGCAACTGGCAATATTCCACTGCAGTTTTGAAAATACTAGGCTGGACTTGTCCATTCAATAATTTTCAAAACCGTCAACGGACAGCAAGGTCTATTTTCAGAAAAACCACTATGTGCCTTGCTGCTTAAAAAGCAAAGCACAAAGCCTATGTTCTCCTCATATTTATAGCTAAGAAAACTTTTCAGTGTACTAACTGACTAGCCAAGACTGTGATTTCTATTTTTCAGTCTTTGTGGGGTCACTGCTGTCATGGGAAACAGATCATCAGATGACAGACTATTTCGGAGCTCTAAAAATTATTAATGCATCTCCACCCTGGGCATAGGACCAAATCCCAGGTTACAAAAACCTTTGGTCCAAAGACCATGGTGTTAACAAACGAGCTGTGTCAATATTTGATCAATGCTCAACTTAATTCTCTATTTTCAGCATGGATTTAAGAAATAATACTACTGTATCACAGTAGCATTTCATTTTTTTTTCCAGTGGAAAAAGGGATTAACAAAATAAAAAAGAGAAGCAAGACTCACAGTCCCCCAAGATGCTGTCAAACAAGCAGAGAAGATGCTTTCCTAACAATCCCTTTTGCTTACGAAAATTTAACAATTTTGTCAGTTATACTAAACAGAAAAAAACAATATGTATTACACTAAATTGAAAAATCTGAGGCAGGTTTTACATTTGAAACAATTTCAAAAGGCCATCCATAAACTCCAGAAATTAAGCTTTGCTTTTTGCAAACAGTGTGATCTTTTCAATCAAAAATAACCTTACGTAGATCTACTTGTTTCCCCCGCTCAACTATACTTTCTTCAAATGCTGGAACCCAAAACACCACCTAGCTAGCCAAAAGATTTTGCTAACATATCCTGTAATTATTATTTATGATTCCACTTGAGATCTCCCCTCTAAATTGGAGATATGTTTCATGTATGAATTAGCAGTTAAAGTAGCAACTCTAGCATTTAAAGAACTCGCAAGAAAACACAAACGAATTACAAAAATGGGTCCTCCTCTTCTAAGGAAAAGCAATGAAGTCATAATCCCTTAAAGGTCTGCAGGCAGGAAGGACAACAAAACTCTGGCAGTTCTCCATTCCAGTGATAAAATGTTTACTTTAACAAGCAAAAGTTGCAGGGAAGGGGGTGGTGGTCAGAATTGCTCACCTTTAACCGTTTAACCACCTCATCGTTGGTAATTTTGTCTGTAATCTCCTTCACTCCAGGAGGATAGTAGATGATTTTACCGTCGGCAGCAGGTTTTGGTTGGGCAGCAGGGAAGTCCATCCTGGCGCTGCTGGTTATAAACTTTCCTTCTCCACAGTCCTCTACCGGCCTCTATCGGTCAGAAAACAAAAGTTCAGCAGAATGGAAACGACTTTCTAACCCTCTTTTTCCATTCCTCACCCTCAATTCGCCGAAGGCCCCGGCTATCGCCCCGCCGGCCGCGCCCCCCAGCGCTGTCCCCGCCGCATCCCGGCGGGAGCGAGGCCCGGCCCGCCGCCGCCCCCCGCGACGCGGGCCCCTCCGCTCCCCTCCGGTGCCTCCTTTCATTGCGGGGCTGCTCCAGCCCAACACTGTTAGTTCGCAGCCGACGATTTTACAATGAAATTTGGGGCCCAATCGAGGGATACCCCGCGGCCGAGGGTCCCTTACTGCCCAGGGGGTGGGCCAGGGGCGCCATTCCCGGCCCCACGGGGTGGTTCAGAGCCGGCACACCAGCCCCAGAGCCGGGAGACGAGGCCTAAACAGTTAGGCCTCAAAACTATCGGGAGGCAGAGAAGCCAACAGGAGAGGGGGAGGGAGGGAGGAAGGGACAGAGGCGGCGGCGAGAGCAAACAAAACCCCCCCGCGACCCCCCCGTCCCCTCAGAGCCCCTCGCCCGCCCTCCCGCGCCTCCGGGAGCCCCCCC
>VZRR01002989.1:500763-520149 GCA_013398015.1 Oreocharis arfaki
CGGGGACCCAGCGCCGCTCTCCGCCCGCCCAGGGAAGCGCAGCCCGGGAGGAGCCTCTGTGCCGCCCCCGCCTCTTCCCCTTCCCCTTCCCCTTCCCCTGCCCGCCCGCGGCCCGCGGCGACGCCCCGCCAGGAGCCCCAAGCCCCCGCCCCGGGGTAGGGGCGAGGTCGCCCAGTAAGTCTCGTACCGCGTGGCGCCCCGCGCTGGGCGGGCAGCACCGGGCGCGGCCGGAGCAGCGCTGCCTCCGCTTGGCGCCAAAACCGTCGGAGCGGCCGGGCCAGGCGGGCTCCTCTGGGGCGGCGGGGGCACGGCCGGCGCCGAGCGGCGATGTCCGGCTGCCGGCAGTGTCAGCGAGCGAGCCGCCGGGTTCCCGGCTGCAGGGCGGGAAGGCAAGAGTTACGTTGGTGCTTCCTCACAGAGCCCGGGCTGCTTATGGCTGCGCGGGCTCGTCTGGCCGGTCCCTCAGGCATCTGGGGCCTGATCAGCGTGATAGAGAAGAAAGTGTGGGGAAACGGTGTGTGGGGTGGCACGGTGAGTGCGGTGGCAGGCGAGAGTGAACAGTCCTTCTTCAGGCAGATGAGGGGGAAGAACAATATCCACACTTTGGTTATAAATCTTAAGGAGAAACTTGAATATGCAGACCAAAGGAGCCCTCGCTAGACAACTCAGGAAATCTTTCCGTGTAAAATGTCTTTGTAATTTAATATTCATATTTCCAGGGGATGGGGTATGTCTGGAAAGTCAGTAGCAAAGTGGGATATTTTTGTCTGTTTTGAATCTGCAGTATATACCCTGCCTGTTTGAAGTGTAGGTGGCTATGGAGTGTTTTCTAGATGCCCGTGCTGCTCAGAGAAGGTGTCTGACAGCTGAAGGATGACTTTTAACTGATTGAGACTGATTTCTGGTCTTCAGCTGGTTATTTTTGTTATTCAAACCAGCTAAAAGTATTATTTTTCCCAATTCTGAAAATCTCCAATGTATTTTCTTTAGAGCAAATTGAAGGCAGGAGGTCAGGACCAGTCTCCGTGGAGGGACGTTTTTTCTCCCTGGGGGTTGCACAGGTATGACAGGAGCCTTGCTAGGCACGGCAGAATGGCTGGCATGGCCTGGCAGTGGTGACGGAAAGATACAGGAGGGTGAGGGGATGGGAAAGGGGTAAGTAAGATTATGGTGAAGTATGCCAAATTCCAGCTTTACAAGGTGTGGGTGGAAAATGTACAAAGACTGAGAAGCTCTCTGGAACTTCTGGTGTAATAGCATGTGGGTAGGAAATTGCTCTCCTACACTTGTGTTCGTTGTCTCCCTGCAGTGTTGTCCTAGGGGAGTTAAAGCCTTGAATGTCCACAGCCTCTATGAAACCAGCTTAGAAGGATTATAGTGAAAACGTCTGAGAGGTGCAAGGAACACTTGGAGGATCTCAGACACTGATTTTGACATTTAGAAGAGTGTCATCAGACCAGGTGTTTAAATCTGGCTGTGAATCCAGACTCAGATAAAATGATGCTCTCTTCTCTTAAGGATCGATAGATTTGGGCATTCACAGTGGACAGATGACTCTAAGGTTGTACTGATTTTAATAAATAAATAAAGACAATACAAAGCATGTAATCTTTTTTCCTAATCCAAACTAAAAGGGCCATTTAGATTTGCCTTAGAGTTGAAGTAGTCAGACTAGCTATCAGCTTTAATTTATTGTCAATCAAATAAGATGTACTGTCAGAACTAATATACATTGAACATATATGGGTCTTCTATCATTATATTTGTTACATAAGGTACTTTCTTCTCAAATCAAATTACTGATATAAACCATTTGGTGTAGGTTCCTTATTTTTAATACACTTGTATTAGCACAATAAATTAGAAACAAATCCTAGAAGGTTATTCTGTAACTAAATAAAGTGTATGTCAAAAGCCTATATGAGCTGGTTTCGGTTTAAATAGAAAAAGACAGAATCTAAGTTAGTAAAAATGATGCAAGAAATAAATTTGAAGTGTCTGTTGCTAAGGTTTTTTTTTCATGAACCAAACATAAAGCTAGAAAGATGTTAGGCAGACTTCTCTTTGGGCAGAATTGAAGTATTACGGGTGTTGCATTCCAGAAATTTCACCTAAGTCTCTGAACTTCCTGCTTTTTAATATTTATTTTCAGATATTCTTTAGTTGTTGTTGAAAAGCACTGTTTTATGTATATCATTAGTGTGATCTACAATGTCATAACTTCTTGTTGTAATCTTGTAGTTACAGGATTTTTTTTTTCACAAACCGACACCATCTTTACTTAGAAATGTTTATAAAATGGATCATGAGGTAGGACTAAGAATGTAATGGTAAAGGGCTACACTCCCACAACTTGCTTTTAGTCTAAGCTCAGGAGAAACATGGTGCAAAGCCTCTAGTATGCACTTTTAATCACTTCTATTTTTCACCAAAGAATAAAATAAAGTCTTGCATTGTAAAGAGTACGTTCATTGAAAGTAGCATGTACTTAGACATGGCAAGTAAAAGATTTGACTTGAGAGTGCCAGGCAAGATTTGCTCATTCAATTAAAATTCTGTTTCATCTTATGCAGGTTCTTTGTGAATCCCCACACTGTAGTAGTCTTGGCTGTGGACCAAGATCTCTGTCTTCTTGCAGATTTCAGATAAATAGTGAAGTTAGAGTAACACCGAGTCTTGAAAGGCATCAGTGGAAGGTTGACTATCAAGGAGTTCACACAGTATTCCTGCTTTTACAGGTAATGGGTGGTTAGTCTGCAGTATGTTAGCCAGATATGTGGTGTTTTGAATGAGTTGGACAAATCATATGAGCAAAGTGGCTGAGAGGAATAGGTGCTGATTCTGTAATCGTGGGCTGATTAGGCAATGGTCTTATCTTTTCTCAGAAGAGAAGCAGTGGGATTCGTACTTCTACACTGATTCTAAAGGGCTGAAAGAGAGCATGTGTTCTGATACCACACCCAATTAAAGGAGGTATGAATGAACACTTAACTGCCAATTAGCTTGAATATATGCATGGCATTTTCAGAATGTAAAAACATAAGAGCATCAGAAATCTGACCTGTGGTACTCTTTAATATGAATTGTCCTGAAATCTGCTCTCATCAGATATGATTACAGCTGCTAGTGTCTGGTTTGTTGCTTTTGCTTGTTTGACCTTCACCCTTCTAATTTCAGCAAGCAGCTGAGATCTGACTTGGACTGTGCTTGTACAGCTGTAGCCAGGTTCACATGCTCCCTTGGGTTTTAGTGGATGGCTCTGTCTAATAATATGACCGGGTCCTTTGGTCTTTACCCAGATTTTACTGTTCCCATTGGAATTTTATTACCTTTACTCACATTATTTTTATTGGAATGTATTTACTCTGATCTGCTCTTGTTTGTTTTTATTACATTTTAGACTACAATTGCAAGTGTTATTCATAAACAGACTGAAATGAAGAGTGCTGAACAACTGTGGGACAGCCTTGTGAGGTGCTTCTTTCTCTGTATTGTGATAGGACAGGTTCGAGGAAAGGATCAAGAAAAGAAAAATGTGGTGTTTTTACTGGTGGGGGAAATAATGAAGCAGAGGGTTTTCAGAACAAAACGCCTTTCGGGTGAAACAGGAGAGAGTATGGAGTGATTGCTTCAAGCATAGAAAATCCTTTAATTCATGTTGATTAAATTAAGCTACGCTCATATGTTTCCAGGAACTGCTTAGTGGTTGTCCTCAGGTCTTTGTTAATACCGTAAACATGGATAGTAGCAATGACTAAGAAGTAAACAGTCACATTAAGACATGACAGTGTGTTGTGAACTGCAATAAGTAATATCTGTCATTCAGCTGGGCAGACAAGTAAGAAATCATATCTAGTGGGTTAGGAAAGCACTTGTCTTCCTAATAATAACTGTGCTCTTGAAAGCTCCTGTTTTGCAGAACCAGCTGGTGGAGTGTGGTCCTTCAGTATTAAACTTTTTAGATCACGGTCAAAACAGGTCAAGAGGCAAACAAAAAAATTGCTTAAATTGCTTGTTTTCAAATGCAGTATCTGCCAGTTCTTGATATCTAGCAGGTATCTCTGTCAGGTTGCTTCCTAATTATGAATGCTGGGTTTTTTTCCTCTCTTTTTGAAAGACTATTTTTTTTTCAATGATAAACATTGTTTCCTGCAATACTTCAGTTCCTCTGAACTCAGTAAAAAACAAACCCTGGAAAATAATTTTTTGTCCTCAGTTTTGCTCAGAAGCTTTCTCATATAGCTCTTTGACTGTGTTATTAGTCCTTGTTTCTGGCTGTCTTTCTTCTTTGTCCTTTTGTTTATTCTCTCACACATGCAGTTGCATGCAGCTTGTCCCGTTAAAATTATAGCCTCTAAGTTTGCTGCACTGGACCTTCAAAGTTATCCCTGATGTTTCTAATTAAATGTTTCAGTATAACATACCTTTGATAACATCACCTAATTGTTTTAACTGCCTATTTTAATAGTTGATGTATTTTACATCTGCTGTAAATTGAGGTGGGTCAGAGGTGGGTTTCTTCACAATGTGCATTGCCATAATGAAAAAGCTCCAAAAGGTGTTCCATTCCAGAGGGTTTTTACAGTGAAATTACTCTGAGAACAGACCAGGAAGCGAGCTTTGTCCAAAAACCAGGGACTTGGGTATCTCCTGTTTTCTACATTGACAGGATAAAATCTGTAAAAGGGTGCAGGAGGACTTAGGTGTATTATGTCTTAAAGGCATAAAGACAACCAGATGGAGACACAAAGTGCTTCTGTGGAAGAGTCCCACAACTCACTGAGTCTTCGTGGAGTAGTACCAGTGCTGAATAAAGGGAAGGACCAAATACTGTATGGATGATAAACTATTTTGAAACGGATCCCTAGCCATGATTTGTCTAAATGTTATTTTTCTCTGGTTTTGATAAGGAGGGCTTCCCCCTGTGCTGCCTAAAAATGTCCTTATTCTGAATCATGCTTGGAAATACGGCAGTTGTCGTAGAAATATAGAATAGTTTGGGTACAAAGGGACCTTTAAAGGTCCTCTAGTCAGTCCAGCCCCCCCACAGTAAGCAGGGGCATCTCCAACTAGATCAGGTTGCTCCAAGCCGTGTCCAGCGTGACGTTCAATGTTTCCGCAGATGGGGCATCCATAACCTCTCTGAGCAACCTGTTGCAGTGTTTCAGCACCCTCCTGGTAAAAAATATTTTCCTTATATCTAGTCTAAATCAACACTCTTTTGGTTTAAAACCATCACCCCTTGTCTTATCCCAACAAGCTCTGCTAAAAAGAACATCATTCTTGTAAGTCTCCTTTAGGTGCTGGAAGGCTGTTATAAGGTCACCCTGGAGTCACCCTTCTCCAGGCTAAACAACCCCAGCTCTCTCAGCCTTTCCTCACAGGAAAGATGCTCCAGCCCTCTGATCATCTTCATGGCCTTTCTCTGGACCAGTTCCAACAGGTCCATGTCCTTCCTGTGCTGGACCCCAGAGCTGGATGCAGCACTGCAAGTGGGGTCTCACCAGAGCAGAGCAGAGGGGCAAAATCCCCTCCCTGGCCCTGCTGCCCACGCTGCTTTGGATGCCGCCCAGGACATGTTTGGCTTTCTGTGCTGTGAGTGCACATGGCTGGGTCATGTCCAGCCTCTCATCCACCAGCAACCCCAAATGCTTTTTGCACAGGGCTGCTCTTGATTGCTCTTGAGTCGTTATTTCCCCAGCCTCTGTGTGTGTATATATATATAAATATGTGTGTGTGTGTGTGTGTGTGTGCGTGTGTGTGTGTGTATGTATGCACACGCACACATATTGCTACTGAACTTTTGTGCTGTCCTGATGCATTCAGAAATGTCAGGGATTGTCACTTTACATAACATTTAAGCCATTGTGAAAGAGTTTATATTTATGAATACATTTGTATTTTACAAACCACTCTATTGATAGAATGATTGCATTTCTTTCATTTGCTTGCAATTGAAGTAAAATCAATTTATTGGCACCTGCAGATTGGTGATTTCACATGAGAATTTTTAGAAGCCTCCATGATCCATTGCTAGTTTTGAACATTCAGAAACTGAAGTTACAGCAGCCTACTGCATGTCATCTATCCACCTCCTTTCTAGCTGCTCTCAATTATGATGACTTGTCACCATTCACTCTGTAATTACATTCTCAAGGTTATTTCCGTCTCTGCTCCTGATGTGTCCAAAACACATACATTTACACCTATTCATTTCTCACAACCAAGTCTACTTTTCTCCAATAATATATTTAATATGTGCATTTATCATCTTTCCTGTCCAGAAGATGTCTTTGCTTGCACCATATTGCAAAAGCTTCAGTTTTCTTTGTCACTATCAATAATTTCTCAAAAGTCACATTCATAAGTTGCTACAGCAAAAAATTAGGCATTTCACCAGTCAAATCTTTCTACTTTCATGGTAATTTTTTTTTTCTAGGCTTTTATAAGGGAAGCCATGGATGGATCAGCTATTCTTCAAAATTTTCTTGTTTCTATTGGACAGGCTCTGATTGGGTAGATTTGATCCCAGGTAATTGAATTTATGAACAGTCTCTATAGCTAGACCACTAATCATGAAGCTAGCTAATACAGTATTTTTAATAATTAAGTAATGTTATTTTATTTATGGCATACTCAAGAATACCCTGTGTTTTTCATTAGCCTTTTATTGTCTCTCTAATACTTGGTGTACAGCAAAAGCAGTTGTGACAGTGCTATGTCATCAGCTGAAGGTGACTTAAAAGAAGTCAATTTCAAATTTCAACTTTTCCATTTCTGTGAGGTCCTTCTGAGACTTTTTTTTTGTCCCAGCCAGGCTACAAGGAAATTTGCAATTACCTGTAGTTTTAATAGTAGCACATGGTTCTTTTTATTCACTTGGTATTTTTTCAAATAACAAGGCAGATTTGGGGAAATTCTGAGTGTATGGGACTGCTTAGAGGAAATTGGGAAAGTTTAGCAGTATGTTTAGCCCATGGCAGCTTTTTTCTGGAGGGAAGACAATGAATCTCTCCCCCTGCCCTATTAAATAAGAACTGTCCTATGATCTATGAAAAAATGAGAATGTGTGGTACTAAAAAATTCTGATTAAGAGGCTCATTTGTGAAAAGTATCAATTGTATTTATGATGCTGCTGTTGCTAATTCTTCCACAGATATAATTTCTGCTGCTTGCAGTAAAGAAAAGAATGATATGAAACTTTACAAATTAATATGAACTTGGAATTTACCATTATGGTCGAAGAAAGACGTTTGATGAATGGATTTGCAGCCTCAGAGCTGTGCTGTAATGACGGGGTCATTTCACCTTGATGGATAGGTTATGTGGTGTATTATTCAGAGGCTTAAAAAAGAGTTGCATTTATCAAACTTGGGGAAGCATCAAAAGGTGTGGGTATGACTATGTGAGCAACAGAATCATTATAGTTTGCCTTTGAACAAAGTCAGGAAATATATTGATCATATAGGTTTATGCACTAGGGGAGCAACTAATGATGATCCAGTCAATGCGTTCTGTGGACCGCTCAAGGGGATAATCATTAAAACATCACACCACAACACCATTTTAGAACTTGAATATGGAAGTTGGAATTTCAAACTCTCATAAAGGACAATTTGCATTTGAATTTATAAAATAAAATTACTTCTTTGGTTTCTGCTGCTCCAGTCACTTCATCCTTGCAATTCTACTTCAGTTAATGCACTGGATGTTTGCATCCAGGTCATTAGCCAGCATGACAGTAGCAGCACACTGACAACGTAGTGATCTGGCAGCAGGGAATACTGAGTACCAATGGAGGAAGATTTTCCTAGATTCCAGATACGTGGCAGCAGAGAAGCTAAATAAGGTTATTTGAGCCAGTACTTGCGTGGGTGCTTGACAAAGCAGACATCAAATTGGTATCTAAAGAGAGCACAGAATGTCAAGTATTGAGTAGACAAAGTCAGAAGTAGCCTAGACAAGGCAAGAGCAAATACAGAAATGGGAAAAGTATGGTCTTGACAAAAATGCTTAGTAATACAAAAAGTGTGTTAACAATATTCTGATTTTTAGCCAAAAATTCTTCATGATACAATATAAAAAAGTCCATGATGGTGGAATGATCAATGAAGGGGATATGAATGCCAGCAGAGGGATTACTGCTTGTAGAGTGGTATGTATCCACTTAGAATTTCGTCAACATCTAATACCACTATTTATATCCTATCCTTCCTATCTATGAATTTGGCAAGGCAGCTCATGTGTACTCTGTGTAATATACTATAACTACACTGTATCAAGGACATAAACACTTGATTTCTTAAGTATATCTCTGTACTGTGCTTTTTGTCTTCCAGACACTGCATACTTATACCTAATTATTTGTATTTTCAGGGAAGCACTTGGTGAAATTGTAAACTTGCTTCATCTAAGTCCTTTAATAAGGCAGAAAAAGACTTTTAGCCACCACATGAACATTTAAGTCACTATTTTAGATGCAGTCAGGTTTTGTTTATGAAATGCCATTGACCTATATTTAATTAATAATTTTAAAACCTTTAAACCCTCAGCAGCCACCTCCAATCCAGAAGAAAACTGGAGTGAATCATATTTTTCATCCATTTTCAGTATCATTCAGCTGCCTAGATGCCCTCCATTAAGAATTAATTTTTCTTCAAAAAATTATAACAATATGTTCTCTTACACAGCTTCACAGTAAAAAAAATGAAAAAATATGTTGACAAGTCTATCAGATTCTGAGTATAGTAAGACAGAACAGAATAATGTTACTTCTAGGGGAGAAAAGCAGTAGATCCTTAAATCCCCTAAGGAAGCTGCTTCATACAGCTAGTACGAAATAACACTGAAAAAAGTACACAAATACTGACATAGTCTATGAGCAAAAAAACCTTAAAGCCTCTATAGTTTCCTGAATTTAAGCAAACTTGCAGTAATATTTTGTCTATCTTACCAAAGCCTTATTTTGGTGTTTGTCTCTCCGTTCCTTTCTGAAAGATTTGTCCCTTGACCTGCTTCTGGGTGTGGGAAATGGGAACACAAGAAAAGGTATGAATGAACAGGAGAAATGGGATGAGTAAAGATGTAGTAGAAAATCTACAGCTGGCTGGGCAGTAGGAGTTTCACGTGAGCAAACAAAAAATGCAGAGATAGAAGGTGAAATAAATAGCACTGGGTGAACTGTAAGTATCTTTTAAATTTGTGGACTGTAAGTACAATTTTGCCAAATTCAAGATAAACTGGAGAAGCCAAATTTTGAGAAGAATATAATTAAATGTTCTGTTATATATCTTAAAATGAGTTACACCTACAGTTCTATTTATTTAATATAGAGGCTCCTTTCAATTTTTATTTTGGCTTTGCATATTTAGCAGCCACTAAAATAATCTCTTCGGAAACTAGCTGAACAAACTTGCAAGAAGATTTTTAAAAACAGAGCATACTATTAAAAAAGAGATGGTTGTGGATTTGTTTTGCCCCTTGTTTACGTATGAAGGGGAGTTTCAGGTCAGCTAGAGAGCTACATCAAAATCCATTGGGAGCTTTTATTTCTGTGTGCATATGTCCTGTTTGCTGTTTTGATGCTGCTGGTTAGTCTTTTTGCTGAGACCTGGGAAGACAGTATGTGTGATAGTGGCTGCAGTCACACTTGGGAGTGACACAACTTGCCATCACTGCCAAAGCAGTGAACCTGACAGTGTAGAGTTTTGAAAAGTAAATGAAACAATCTTCAATTATGGAAATGTTTGTTTTCTATTTCATCCCATTAATGTGTTTAAACATAATCTAGATACAGATTTACTTGTACATGCCTTTTATAATTGCTGAATTTGAAAAGTACATCTATAACCAGAAACAACCAAGGAAGTCCGAAACATGCCTTTAAGAGTTATCCAAGTCACAAACTGCATAATGCTGCTGAGGAAAATAATTACCAACACATGTATGGATGTTCTGGTTTAACCCAGCCAGCAACCACGTCCCACACAGCCACTCAATCTTTCTCTCACAGTGGAATGGGAAAGAGAATTGGAAGGGTAAAAGCGAGAAAACTCATGGGTTGAGATAAAGACAGTTTACTGGGTAAAACAAAAACCTCACACACAAAGAAAACCAAGGAATTCATTTACGACTTCCCATGGGCAGGCAGGTGTTCAGCCATCCCCAGGAAAGCAAGGCTTCATCATGTGTATTTGGGAAGTACAAACACCATCACTCAAAATGTTACCCCTGTTTCTCATTCTTCCCCCAGCTTTAAATACTGAGGATGACACTGTATGGTCTGGAATATTTCTTTGGCCAGTTGGGATCAGCTGCTCCAGCTGTGTCCATTCCCAACTCCTTGTGCACCCCCAGCCTCCTCACAGAAGATATCTCGACTCTGTGTAAGGGCTGCTCACCAATAATAAAAACAGCTCTGTTGTATGATCAACCCAGCTTTCAGCACAAATCCAAAACACAGCCCCATAGCAGCCACTGTAAAGAAAATTAACTCTACCCCACCCAAACCCGGTACAATGGATGAGGGGCAAATTGGCAATTTGTTCTGCTGAATAGGTAACCTTTTCCTTTTCTACCCTTCTACTGTGTAGTATATTTAGTTTATTTTTTGTATGTGGAAAATAAGCAAGTTCGTAATAAAAACTGGTATAAAAATAAAACTCTTAAACTTAAATTTTGAGGTACACATTTTTGTCTCCTAACCATCACCACTGCACAGAAGAAGAAATACTAACTCAGAAATTGAAGAACTACACAGAAAATATGGGCTACTCTCACTTAAATATTCTTTTGTGTCTACTTTCTTCCCGGTTTTGGGGAAAGTAATCAGAGGAATAAAGCAGTTGAAAGAGTTCAGTGTTTGATCATCTATTTGAAAAAAGCTTAAACGTGTTTTCATGCTGGTTGTATCAACTGTTTTGGTTTGGGGGTTGGTTTGTTTGTTTGTCTGGGTTTTTAATAAGTTGTCTATTACAGATGGGCCCAGATCCAAATGACACCTCCTCTGCGCCATCCTGAATTGTGTGTATCAGGTTGCAGATACCAATCTGAATGTCATGAGCTAAAGCAGGGTGAAATGGAGCTTGTCTTGAGATATGATTCCCTCATTCTTTGAACTTGGAATTGTCATGAATTTGACAGGTATAAGCTAACTAATTTTTGCTTAATCCTTAAATAAACTGGAAACTGCAGACTGTCCTGTTAAAAGGAGTGACTGTCCTTTTATATCTCTGAAACTGTAAGATGGTCCTTAGCTGCCTGTGGCTTTCTAAATTTGAGTTTCTTTTGTTGCGGGTGTTATTCACTGGGAAAGAATGTGGCCCCATTTCCAGTGAGAGAGGGTATAAAATGTTAAAAAATAGGAGTGATAGGTGGATTTTAAGGGGACTAAAAAAACCCCCCAAAGACGTCAGAATTTACAGGAATGCAAAAGAAGGCCGCCTTCCCCATTCAGCAACAACCAAATAGCTGTGGAGTTCATTTCCTATCTAAATAATTAGATTCTATCATGTGACAGTTACAAAGAAGCACATAATAAACAATGGATTTTCTTAAAAAATAGTAGTCCACACAGCTGTTTTTAAATGCACATCACTCACTCCCTGCTCCCTTCCCCCATCTCCTTGGCTTCTTGTTTCAGCATAAGACATCTGGCATACAAGTTATTCAAGTTCAGAAACTAGTTACTGAAATCTAATTAATAAATGAGTGCTAGTGGGTTTAGACCATAACAAGTTCCCTAATTTATTTTTACAAGCAGTTGGAGTAATCCACAGATGTTCGTGACAGATGTCAAGCACAAGGATTGCTGTAACTAGCAGCTTTTGTGTAACAAATGGTAAGTGAGGAAAACTGACACTAAGCAAGATACCTGCAAGATATCTGTATATTGTAGAATTTTGAAGCCAGTGAGTTGTGGTATCAGAAAATTTTGTAAAATATTGATGTCTGGATAGGACATGTATTGTACATATCTGTACTTGATAATGAGGCCTCCATGAAACTATTTTGGGAAAGAAATAAAATAGATTTTTTTATATTGTTTTAATCTTATATTAATTGAAGGTCAGTCACTTGGAGGAAAACAGGTTCGTAAATCACTTGTGGTTGGCAAGCAATTAACTTCTGGTAAATTAATTGCATGGGCAATGGAGTACATTTTGTCTTGACAGGTAAAAGCATTTTTTCATTTGAGTAACATTAATAAATGATTGAAACTTGCCTAAAATTCAGGCTTGTACTTAACATTAGATCTACTTAGAAATTCCATCCTGCAACAAGGTCTAATATTTTAACATTCAAAATTTCTGAATCAGCACACACAAGACATCTCAAAATTTTCAGTAGAACGAAAGTACTGGTTTTCATTTGGAATCACTGAAGAGTTTTAATGATTTTTTTCCCCAGAACTTAGTAAGGTGAAATGGATTGATAACTTAATATCACAAAACCCATAAAATACAAAAATGTATAAACTAAATTTTACTTAGAGTATTACATAGTCAAAAGAAAATAATAACTGATAGCTTTTTTGGTTTTTTCCCTTTTGTTTCAAATTGACATTTTAAATTGTTTGTTTCCAAGTGTTTATTTTTGCATCTCAGAATGATGTGGTCACATTAAGTAAACTTGGGAATTAATATATTTGAGGAAATGCATCTCTTTTGCTCTATGGAAAACCTTTACTTTAGGAGATATAGAGTACCTTAACGTGATAAAAGCCTAATACAAAAAAAAAGCAAGGTAGTTCCTAGTTATAGTTCCTAGTTATTACATGCCATACTAAAGAAGGTAAACAGGTAGGAGCATAAGATTATTTTAACCATCTAATAATGAGATATTGTTCTAACTAAATGAAACAAACTTCTTTTCCTTTTTGCCTCTGCCCTAATTTTTCCTTAGTGAAGACAAAGTCCAACATGGAATTCTTTGGATTTAGTTGCTATCAGTTATCCTAGGGATTTGACTCTTAGTAAGATACCCTAGGAGAAGCTCAGCTGCCCAAGAACGTAAAATGCTTAAGTGTCACTGCAAATTCTTGAATTATGTCAGTTTTGTCTTAACCTAGAATATTTTAGCCCAGCTCAAAATCAGTGACGTTTCTGCTGCAGCTGTGCCTGTCCTCTTAACAACTGCCTGAAGGCACATACCTTGCAGATTGGAAACCTGGAGATTTTCTGTCCTGTGGCAGTTTTGTTCTTACAACTCTAGCTTTACTAATGAATGGAGGCCATTAATGATACTGTTCCATGGAAATGTCCTCTATCTTAATCAGCATACAGTAATTGTTTTGTTAAAAACAAGTAAACTTTCACATCCTGGTCAAATTCCAGTTTAGAAACAGCCCCCTGCTTACTAAGTTCCTACAATTTCAGATGGATAGTAACTGCCTATTAACCTACTATGTGGTATTGCATGACATAGTTAAACAGCTGTTGCATAGTGTTTGATGTAGATGCATTAAGTGAATCCCCTATGTTTTTGTTGTTTTACATGTTGACAACTGTAAAAGTTGCAGAAGCGTCAACCATTATTCATTTTGTTCCTATTAAGTCTAATTCTTGCAGTGATATAAATGAAATCTGTTTTTTAAAAAATAATACAGATATGCAATTTTACTGCTAACCTTGTTCTTAGGCCACTTAAATATGCTGATCTGAGATATCCGATATTAAAATTACCATAGGATAGGAACAATGCTGTTTTTAAAAATGAAGTGATACTCAACAGATAAAAACATGACAGATAAAATGAAAGTCAGCTTATTACTTTTTATCATATACCAAGGTGGCATATTAAGGATTATTTGTTCTACATTTCTGCAGTTTAAACAGAATAGGTTGGATTTTTGGTATCTATTGAATTTGACATATCAGATTAACAGCAACAGCAGAGCAGAGAACATCCAATACAGGAATCAGATTCACCACAAATCAAGTCTGAAGTGTGAGCTTATTCCAAATTCAGAAGGTCCTTGTAGCAGTGAGGATTCTGTCAGCTATATAAGCATGACCTCATTCTATGCCTGCAGAGAAAATACAATTAAGTATAATTCTTCAGTTCTTGGATAATAGCAGTTATTGTCATTATCTCTCTGTACCTCCTTTCCTAAAACCCAAGCATCTTCATAGTTCATATATTCCAGAGATGTTTACCATAGCAGGTATAATGGGCAAATTTTATTTCTGTTCTGCAATATATCTGGAGTACCTCATTAAAGTACAGGTACTTTAACTGAAGAATAGTAATATGCTGCTTTAGAAAGCGTTTAAACAATAATTTGAAAATTTGCAACTATTAACATTCAGTGGTAACATTATAAACTCCTTTGATAGTTTACTGATGGATAGGCGAACCAAAGTACTGATTTGTTAAGTGACTTCTTTAGTATTCATTAGTGGTAATGCTGGAATAAGTGTGACCTGTTTTCTTAAAAATGCAATCCTATTGATATCAGCAGAATTTTTGCTATTGTCTTCAGTGGGGCAAAAATTGTCTTAATGATCTAGATTTCTGCTTCTTCTAAATATTAGGTTTTTTCCTGTTTAAAATAATACTGAAATAGAACCCTATATAAAGGGAATTAAGGCATTATTTTAATATAGATATGATAAATCTGCACTATTTGGAATTAAAAAATGAATGTTTGAAATAACTAACATTACTGCAGTGATACCAACCTGTTTCTTCAGTTAACTATGGAATCGATAGCTATATGGGACAGAAGATCAATATCCTGCAAGTATAGAAGCCAGATATGGAGCTTCTTAATGGATATAAAACACCAATATTCACTATGCATTTGACTTGAGGAGGAGAAGAGACAGGTATGTGATTTACTCTGCACACATTTCTTTTTATAAAACTTCTGCCTTCCTCTTTCTTTTTTCCCTTAAGGAATTAAATTTCTGCTTCAGAAATCACGTTCTGGTAGAGGAGAAGAGTTACCTTTTTGTAGGAACACAAACTCTAAGATCATGGACAAAGTAGTATTAACAGGAGACACAGACATTCCAAGAAGCCAAGTTAAACATCTTAAATCAGCATTAAGGTAAATCAATTTTTAAAAATAGGGAGGAATAGCTAACACTCTTTAATTTCTGCAATGGTAAATGAAACCTAAAGCTGGCAACAGAATGTGGAAGGCTCCTTAGGAAGAGGGTTACAGCATGGAGGGATTGGATCAACTTTTATGAAAATGGTTTTTGCAGGAACTAGATGAGGGCTGTTTTCGTCTCTCTGAAGGAAGGAAAAATCTATGACAGTTTGGGGCTTTAATTACATTTATTAATGGTCCAAAGTAAATTTCTGAATAATGATAAAAATTTTACCTTAAGCTCCTGGAAAGATAACTTATTTCAGATTTACTGCAGCAGGCATTAATTTTTAATGCACACTTATTCCTCAGGTCTTTTCCTACAGTATTTATTACTGTATATTCAACATGCTACTGTAAGTTATAACAAGCCTTTAAAACTGGCAAAGTTAAACATGTCGTTCTTGCCACACAAGTACGCTCTTCAAGCCACCAGTTTAGCTGCAAATTGTTCTTGCAAATCAAAACCTATTTTTTTTTTAAACTATAAAGACATTTTGAATGTAGAAGAGAGGAAATCACAATTTGCTGAGTAGATGTAGGCTGTATGTAATTAGAAACATTATAAGAGGCTGACATTTCCTTGTTTTATGGCTCAACTCTGGTAATATTTATATTTTAATGTGATTTATAACAAAAGAAAAAAACATACTAAAGTATTTTTACTTTAAGAAGGCGGCACTGAAAAAACCAAAATGGAGAATCTGTTGTTAAAGTGTTCAGTGAAGACCAGACTAAACACTTTAGCCAAACAGCACAGATTACATGCTGGATGTTCAAGCCACTCCAAGTAAAAACAAGCCAAGTGTAGACATAAGGAGAGGCAAAGGAATGGAAAAAAAAACCCAACCCAAACCAACAGCATATATAATAGGTGATTGTGGTGTTGTTGGAAAAAGTTGTGTGAAAATCCAAAAAAAAGGACACAAATACTTGAAAGAGCCTCTATTACAGTGATTATAATTTTCTAATCAAAAATCCCTCCTATTTAAATCAAATGCCAACACTTTTGAGACTAAACTGTGGTAGTGAGAAATCTGCCAGTGCCCAAATTAGTCTGGTATTTTCATGGTGTCAAGTACGGTAATATGTACAACTGGCAAAGAACAACATAGTTTCGTGCATCAAGTGCCAGCAGCAACACCCCTCTAGCAGTGCAGTTTAATGGAGGCTATCAGAATAGAGCATACTGCAAACCTCTCTTCTCCTCTTTTTTTGGCAACCTTAAAAATATAAAGACACAGTCATTACACTGGAATTTACATGACCTATTTTTCCAAACGTATGATTAACACATTACCAACATCACACCCTTAAAGAAAAACGATTTTGTTTCTGATACTTGTCCAGACGCTGAACACATGAAGTAAGGAAGCAGTTCCTTGAAACTGTCACTTGACACCACACGCACAAATTCCAATCAAGGCAAATTTTCCTCCAGATTTTTTGTCACGTACAATAGCAGGGTATCGAATAATTATTTATTTTGCTTTCGTGAGCCATGGCAAGAGACAGCTTTTTTGAGGCTTATGAGCACATCCTCTGGATGAGTATGTATAGGCTTTATGTATTGTATTAGAAGTGTAAATGTTTGTCCTTGTTTATTTAAATATTGCATACTATATAGCTACAAGGTGAGTACTGAAATGACAAAGTCACAGGCAAACTAGCAACGCCTAAATTGATTTATTTCCTAAAACATGTAATGTTTTAAGTAGGAAGTTCAAATTTTCTTCCATTACTTTTATTGAGGAATACATACCTTGAGGAATCCTGCATAAAAAACCTAATTTGCCCTTCTGTTGCTGTGCTACCAGATAGCCAGCACTTTGGGATTGCGATCCCTATGAGCTCTACACAAATTACCCCAAGCAGCCTTCTGCAGTTTTCACAGGACAGCTGTGGTGAGCTACCTATGCGTATGTAGTTCACCCTAAAACTAGCTATTATTTTTGCACTTGCTTGTTCATTATTGGCATTAAAATTAAAAGTTACATCTATTATGGAAACAGTTGGGTTCTGGTGGCAGGAAGAGGCTTTCCAGGCCCTTAAGAAACTGGAATGGGAGTACCTGTAATTGAGACACAAAGCTGGCTGTGACTTGGTCTTTCTTGTGAAGCATCTCAGATAAGGTGCTAAATAAGCAGCACTTTATTAGTCTGCTGGAGGCCACGTCTTCCATGTTTCTCTCTTTGAAGAAAAATGAAGGACAGATGAGGCTCAGGGGTGCCACCTCCTTTGAATGGGATGAATCATACCATGAGGGATCTGCCGGTTGGGAGACAACGTTTCTCCCCTTGTGGAGGACGAGGCATAAGCATGTAAGCATGTTTTGTCTCAAACATTGTGACTGTTGTGACAGGAAAGTTGTGACTGTAAAAGAGGGTCCTTTGGAGGTGGGGCTGTGCTGTACAGAGCCAACTTTCTTTTCTGAGTTGAGACTCATGCTCAGTGTGCCTGCATCAAGACGGGGGTTGAGTCCCTCACTGCAGGGCACCTCACGACAAGGGTTTCCAGGATCACCACAGACCTCATTTCCTGGAGGGCTCTAAAGGGCTGAGTACTGCATGCATGAACGAAATGGTGCAAAAATCTGTTTTACGTAAGAAATGTACACAAGATAAACTATAAAAGGAAGTGGATTAGTCTGTCTCTCCCTCCTCCCTTACCTCCAATCCAGACCACTAGGGAACCTGAAATGTTGTTGGGATTGGGAGCATATTAAATTGTGAGCTTGTTAGTGAACACTTCCAATATCTGAAGTTTGTTGTGGGAGTTGGGAGCTTGTTGAAGTTTCTTGTAAAAGTTAAGGGCTTGTTAGCCAACACTTTTGAGACTAAATAGTGGACTATTTGCTGGAGTTAAGATGATTATGCAGTAAGACGTAAGAGTCCCCTGACACATGAATTGGTGTATTTGTTCATCATGATGAGAAGTTATAAAGAACATCGAGCGCCCTGCCAAGTAGGTTGTGACACCCTACCGGAAGGGAAAATGCTTCTCCCCTTTCATGGGTGTGTCCTATTTCTGTTCCCTAGGAGGATCGCAGCGGGACACCTCCAGCAAATGTCCTCCCGAGGCATTGTGCCCTGATGGGAGGTGGCTGCATGCAGATGGGAGGTATCTGAAGACAATGGGGCATAGGAATCCATCTCCTTAGAACTGGATGTACAAGCATGAAGTAGTGGAGACCCTGCCTATTATCTTGCTGGGACGGGCAGGGAGACAGAGCTGACAAGGAGGCCTATGGCAGCGTAATGAAGTCCTATTCTCAGACATCAGTAACAGGTAAACTTCATATATAATTTTCCAACTATATTTTAAAGGCCATTTGGTGACCGTGAAATTTCTCAGATCAACGAATTTCTATAAAAACTACGGAAAAATTCTCCCAGTAGAACCATCTCGAATGTTGTTTGGTCTTCATTTGGGTTTTTCTTAATAATTTTATTTTAAGTGCTCTGCCCCTAAAACCTTTTTGCACCTTGTGTATCAACACGTGTTAATAAATCCAAAACTCTTGTTCAGATACTTAGTTCCTTTCATGGTGACTTCACAGCAGTTCTAACTCAGGGCTACTTATCATCATCTCAGTCCATCAAGAGCACATCTCCTTTCTTTCCATAATCTTCCACTGTCCATTTCCATCAAGTGTCCATTGCTTGTTGCAGATAACAAAGCCCTCTCCTCCTAATCAGCTGCTCCTCTGTGGCAGTTCATAACTTCCACAGCAATCACTGATGCCAGATCCCAGCAGACACTCCTCAGTTTCCTTAAAAACTCTCGGTCTCGTGCGCCGTTTACATGGCAGTTCCCCTTCAGTATCAGCCTACAGACCCACGGCATCATTCCAGACTGTGGGACCTATCCCTCCTCAACGTTAAAAATTGCTTAGTAAAACGGGGCAGCAGCAAAAGAAACTAAACACTCATGCTTTTTGTTACAACTGTGTGAAACCTGTCACGACCCAGTTGAGACGCGTCACCCTCTCGGGGATTTCCCGCTGTTCCGGACTTCACGCCCGTACCGCACCCAGGAGCGCGCCTCCCAGCGCGCTGCTCGGCCCACCCTCCCACGGTGGTTTCCAGCCGGCTTCCGGGGCGGAGCTGCCCTCAGCCCTCAGCCCTCAGCCGGCCGGGGCGGGACCGTGGGCCCCGGGCGGGCAGGGGAAGGGGAAGGGACGGGGGCGGTGCGGCACCTCCTCCCGGGCTGCGCTTCCTTGGGCGGCCGGGGAGCGGCGCTGTGTGCCCGCGGCGCACGCCCCGCCCGAGCCTCCCCTTCCCGCGGTC